>KZ061855.1:224595-251350 GCA_002091835.1 Anopheles maculatus
AAAGAGTGTAAGTAACTTAGTGCGCTCAAAAGTAAAATATATGTTAACCTCTTGCAAGATTTCTTATTTAACAAACGTCCTGCAACAGTTTTTCACATATTTGAGGAACTTAGATTCCTTTATGAGGGACTTATGTGAAATCTTTGATGCTCACTTTTTTAGATGTAAATCCTACGAATGTTACAAATAAGTGACACTCACACAAAACAACACTGTTGCATTATCAGGTAGAGTAGTGTACGGCAAGATATATACATAGCTTAGTATCTATATAACATAAGGGAAATAATCAATATCTGTATATTTTGAAGGGAATATTTCATGTATTAAATGTCATACCCTGGGCAATAATAAGTTGAGAGCTTGAGGGTCCTTAAAGTCTTTACAGACACATGAGATTAATTGTTACAAGCGATATAGAAGAGTTAATTATCCTAAAGGCTTTGCTAGTAGAAGAGTTACATCCATTGTTTGGTCAGATTTAGCACACACTTGCGGGTCTGGTGTGTATGGAACACTGTGCGAGGTTTGGCCTGATGGCAGCTGTCATGCAGTAGCGCCTAGAGGACGATCAGTATGTGTAGAGTGGAAGAAGAAGGGAAGTCAGATTGGTCTAGAGTGTAAAACAAGATGGTTTTCTAGAATAGACGCGGAAAGTAATCCCTTACCGAATAATTATTGAGTTAATAAAAACTATGACAACGTAGGAGTTTTTGTAGAACATCCATTTCTACGTGTCTCAAAATTTCTTGCAAACAAATCGTGTGTAAAACATAAAACTTAATTTCTATTTTCATCGAATATCTGTATTTTTATTCATACAGAACAGATCTAACCTTTAAATACGCTCTAAATTATACTCAGCATACACAAACACAAGACTTCTTTTAATTGGCTATTAGAATATAAACATAATTCCCAACATTTCGCATTCTCAGCAATAGACAAAACTTGCTGCTAAATCCTTTCCGTCTCATAACTTAAAGTAAACAGTTCATGAATTCGATAATCACAATATCTCCCTACAGTGCTGCTTCAAGCGTGCTTCCTTAATCATCTACCTCTTACTACTCCAAAAAAAAAACAACAAAGTCACCAGCCAACCAGCCCAAATATTTGTGGAAAACTAAACCGTTTCCGAACTTGGCGGCGGGTATAATTAATTCCGTCGCGTTTGCCGGAACGCGCGATATCGATATAAACCGGAGATATTATTCGCTCACGTTTCACCGCCACCAGCACCACCACTTTTGCTGTGAAATCAACAGAACGAAATCAATACCATCATCTAAATCAATAAACTTCATGGCACGTTTTTCCGCTTGCAGTGCTTGAATTTTTCCAACCCTCCAGTTGCGCAACCAGGCGTCTCCATCCGTTGCGTGCCATATTTTCATTCACTGCACACGGAGCGGTTTCATCGGTGGCTGGAAAGCAGAACACTTTGGCACCAGCAGCCACCAATAACGAGTTGTTGAGATGAATGACGATGTGCTCGGCTTTGCTGCTTTTTCTTTGTTCGTTCATCATAAACGTTCGGGAGGACGCACGCATTTAGAATCCCACTCGAGATTTGGGGGCGAAAGAAGTGGAGGGCGGCAAAACATTTTTTTTTGCTTTAACTTAAAAGTCGAAAACTTGTACGACCTTCTACAGTTGGCTTGGGTTGGCAGTTTGTCTTGGTGAAAGGAGCGAAACAGCAGAAGACGCACCGAAAAATCTAATAATGGAAATCATTACTCGAGCACCACCGGCAAACGGTTTTGGTGACGATCGAAGCGAACGGATGTCCTCGGAGAACGGCCCCATCGTGTCGTGGTGCTACCGTATGCCTTCCAGGCTCAAAACCAACGGAGATGGTTTTATGCAGGAAGCGGTACTCCCTTTGCTTCCTACTTTTTGGCCCTTGAGCGAATGGGAAAAGCAGTAGCGAAACGATGGTTTCGTCGCCATCGCTTCATCTACGTTTCCATGTTCCGTTCGGTAACAAACTCGCCAAAACTCGAACACTTTTCTCTCCCTCCGCTTTTTTGCACCCAGTTTCAATGCACGGAAGCTTCACCTTTACGTTCTCCATCACCAACCGAACCATGGCGACAAAGCCATCAAGAAGCGACTTTAGCCATGCACCCAACCCATGGCGACGAGTTTTTGGGGTGTCGTACCGTTTTAATCCCTCACAATTACCGTGAAAAGATGATCGGTTTTGGGGGGGAGGGACCGAGTAGATTGTGAGGGCAGGCATGAGCAGACGGAACTGAGACACACACACTTAAACCGTTGAAACGTTCAAAATTCTGCGTGTGAGCGTGTGCAAAAACGGGAGCAAGTATGCGCTTGCACCTTCAGGCGACGAGAAGTTTTCGGTGGAGTGTAGTGTATAGTGCAGGAAAATTTATTTTGAAAAGCAAATTTATTGATTTTCTCGCACCACTGTCTCTGGTTGCTTAAGTATAGAGTTGAAGGAGTTAAATCGATCCGTGTGTAGGATAACTGGGCGCTGGAATGAAATTAAAATAAGATCATGCAGCAATGTTGCGAGGACGGTGAGAGATTTTCAACACATTAGCATAAGCATGCATAAGCAGATACGATGCGTAGTAGAGCAGACCCTGGGGGATGATAATGAATGTGTGAAGTTGTCCTTACATAGTTACCGGAATGTAGGTGGATCCTATTAGCTTTTATTCACCAGGATTAATAGTTCAAGGTCGTCGGTTCACAATACAATTAAACGATGCCTAAGACGAAGAGAAAACTGTATCGAAATACTGTGTTTCATGAAACGTTTATTTCGTAAAAAGATACAGACATTTTTATTATGAAATTAATTTTTGCAGTTTCCATAATTTTTAAATTAATTGTTAAATCGTTAAATTATTGAGTTGTGTCGATGTATCCTTTATGCGCTCTTTAAGCATACTTATATTCGATTAAGTTATCATTGGACATTGTTAGATACATCCGGTTTGACGAATCAAAAATGTTGTATAATAAATCAATTTTTAATAACAGAAACCTATTAAGGGTCGTAGTAGGAGATCATCTTCAAACGATCGACATGCTAAGTTAAAAATGTGCTTTTGCTTGACTTTGAATTCCGATTGAGCTGTATTTATATATCAGGAGGGACTTCTCACCCTAAAAGTGAGGACTGATTAAATCAGGAAACTCAACACTTATTTGTGAGCCTTTGAGAGGGAATCAAACAGTCGACGCGAAGCCAGACCATTAGGATGATTATTTAATACTTTGACACGGTTTCATGTCAAGATGGAAACACAGGAGTCAGTATTTCCCCCCAAAAAAAAGAACTTTTATGCGTGCAAACAGGCTTACGAGTCTTAATCCGTTTGACATCTTTGTGCTAGAGTATAGTTCGATCGGTAAGCGTCCTTATACACTCAACGACAAATGCCTTTTACTGTTCAAACGAAGGGCATAGGAAAAACAGCACAGGCTTTATATTATAGCTAATCGAAAAAAAGTCCATGGTATGACATCTCGACAATATTGAATGCTCTATGACACTATACAGAACATACAAAAACGCACGAAGACCTGTGCGTACTTGATGGAAAAAATAAAACAGTAATAAGACATCAAGTCACTTTATATTCAACATAACAACTTGAACATTATAGGCGAAATTGGAAGAGAAATTTGTGGATCATGCATTTTTTTGGAAAATAAAACATAGGTATGATAGTCTCCTCTTTGACGTCCTGTATGGCGGAAAAGTCTTCTTCTTCTTTCTTGGCCTAACGACCAGTTTGGTCATTACTGCCATTTCTGGCTTACTAGACTTAATGTTACCGCATAGTTGGATAGTCAGTCCTCACTATGGGGAAACGGCCCAGATGAGACTTGAACCCCGGTCCTGCCGTGTGAAGACCGGCGCATCCTCCACCGGGCCGCCCTCGGAAAAGTAAATAATTTAATAAACTATAATAATCTTTGTATGCTATGCTTATAGAGTAACTACTATTTCAACAAATATTTACCTGTGTTTAGTGCTGAACAACAGTATTATTCATGAAAATTAATCCAATTATGTATATTTTTTTTTATCAATTAGAACGGCCTGGCCGTATTGCTCCAATTATGTATTTCATTCCTATATTTTCCTAAAACTATAATAACTATGAATTATAATGTAGTCCTGTGAGTTGTTATTTGTTGTCCTTAATGTGTTAATATATTAATTTTACACACGTCTCCATTAATAATGGAATCTTAAAGCGACCCAAAACATTATTCTAACCCTGTGAAATTAAAGAAATTGTGAAACGAGAAACCAGAGTATTAAGAAATTATTTAGAACAAAAGACATTGAAAGAGGATTGGACAGTATCTAACGATATTCAATAACATCTTATCCCTTTTTTCCAACAATCAATACATTCCACCAAACCGAACGAGCGAATGGTTCAACAGCAGAAGCAAATGTATTTATCCACCCTATCACATTTGGTTTCACTTTCAAACCAACCGTACAAGACGCTCGTTAGTTTCGGCCGTTTTTTTTTTCGTTTTTCCCTGGGCAAACTTCCCCATTGCGTAAAGGTTTATGCCCACAGACGAAAAGCCATTTTAAAACCTATTAAAGAACGATTTTCCTTCGCCAACCGCAACATCGTTTGAAATTCAAAGTCGTTCGTACCGGGCATTACGGCAATGCGACGCGTCGTTTCGCCCCATTTCAACTTGTCAAGCTTCTTCGTTTTATTCTTCAAATCGGGGCGGGTGGAAAGGTAACAAATTAAAATATTATATCAAAACATCGCATCTTTAACTTGGAACCGTAAGAAAGGGGGGAAAGAAAAACCGAAAAACGGGTTTCTTTGGTTCGCTGTTTATTTGCGCCATTTCACGACTACAAAACGCGCTTGGTGTAATGGTGCAAATCGGTCCTGCTTTATTCTCATTGCGCATTCGGAAAAAACTGATTGAAAAACGTGTGCTCTGGTGCTTTGTAAATATTGAAAAGAATTCCCAAACGTTACGGGGCTGGTTCCTGCGGACAGTCCCGGACATTGGATGTGAAAATTCTTGGAAATTTATTCCATACAACAAATAAGCCCGGTGTGCACGGTAGCATTCTACTTTACATAGTGCCATGGCAATCGAAGGCAACGTGTGTCATGCCACATGCCACTTACGATACGCTACAAACGTACGAGGTACAGTCGAGAAATATTGGGCGCCTGCCGAATCGTGAACGGGGGAAAGAAATAAATAGTGTCGGGAATTTGTTGAGAGTTCTTTAAATTGGTGTCCGTTTTTCATGGATCCGGCCCGAACCACCAACATCCTGGCACTGTTTTCACTTTCTTTAGTTCCTGTCCACTGACACACACACGCAGTATCGTTCGTTAGCATGCCAACCGAACGACTATCGGAAGGCAAGACATCTTTTATAATGCAAAAAGTATAAATCCTCAGCAAAAACCCTAGGTCCAACGAAGGTACCGCCGAGCACACAAAGGGTGCAAACGATTTTTGTGACGCGCCGGAAACGGAACCGGAAGATGGAACCGGCCATTAACGACGAGAGAGCGAGAGAGCGCGGTCGTTTGCCTTATCATGTAACAATCTGCGGATGTGGTTTCGATGTCCTTATCTGCCTTTTTTTTTTTGGTCCCCGGTTTTCTGCAACACATAATGCGGCAGAATGAAAAAAAGGGATAGGTCCCACGCGGACAGTGATGTTGTGCGACGTACGCCCGAAGGACATCATTATATTGAACCAACGAAGCGACTTCTAATCCAGCCAATCCGATGGTTTTCGGGTGCTATGTCCTGTTGGGAAGTTTGTGCGTTTTTTTTTTTGTTCACGTTCGAGCCGTGTAAGTCTATCGTTCTTTAAGCGGAACTTTAATGGAGAACAACTAGAAAAATATATTGCCTTACTTCCATCTATATATGATGTTATAAAAAATAATGTAGGCCTCGCATCCAAAAATGGCTCACTCACACGCGCCCAGTTAAAACATAAACAACAAAATGTCCACCAAACACTGAACGTGACAGAAGCGAGGTTTGAATTTCAATTTCCGAAAATCGTTGGCGTCGCCAGAAACAGAAGCAGATTGAATTCGGCCCCGATACACCAACCATTTCCGGCCTGGACACGAAAACCTTCGTGCTCAGTTCCGGCAGCCAATCTCATTTCTAAATGCCTCTGCCCCGTTTCCATCGCTCGCCCCACCATTTCGGCTACGGATCATGAATGAATAGTTCCGGATCGATGCACCTAATCGCGTTGCATGCATGCGCGAGCGTACGGCACGGTCATGGTGCATTCTGTTGCCTGCCGGGATCAACTACAACTTCCTCTGTAACGGGCAGTCGAATGCAACCTGGCAATTTGGTAGGTTCGGGCGGGGAAGAGCTCGAAATTCTCACCCTCGTCCAACACGTCTCGAAGGGATGCGCCGTATGCGGTAAATCTGTTGAACATTTCCGCCGGAATGAATTCGCGGACTCGCTTATGGCACCGGTGTGCCCCACTAGTGTTTGTCATCGTGTGTCGGTCGGTGGTGGTGTGTCACAAACCCGATTGGAACAACGGCATGGTTGCATATGCTATGGCCGCAGGATATTTTCCGGAACATGTCGGGGGTTTGGGGGTGTGCGGGAGCAAATAAAAGCACACGCGGAAAATGCTTTTTCAACGCACGGGAAAATGGTTGGCGCCGGTGTGATGAAAAGGTGGGAAGAGGATGATGGGGGGAATGGTCATCATGAATCAGGCGCTTCGGATGCTTCCGGTTCTATTTGAATGTTGTTTCGATTTTTTTTTTTGAGCTCTTAGTTAGCATTTTGTTCGCTGTGGACTATGAGACGAAAAAGGATGAAAATGTGGTTAAAATTTTTACATTCTTGCATTTGATTTAATTTTCTTTAAGTCCTTTGTTTAACAAAAGGAGATGTATCAGTTTTTTAAATTGAATAAAAGCAATAAAAGATTGAACTAAAAAACTAACAATAATATACAACAAAATGTTAATGAAATAGCTCCAACAGCTACAACTTTGACAGATATTTCATAAAGAAAAGAGCACGAAAAAGGTACATAAGATATATTTTTTGCTAAGTTAAGAATAACTTATTTAATAATGACAAAGAGTAACTTCGAACCACAAACTTTTTGACCGATCACTTGGTCAAAATTGTACTTTACGCTTCGTGTACCGAGGATCCTTAAATCTGGGCTGACCGAATGCATTTACGCACACGGGGACCTTCTTTCAAACGTTACATCTCCTCGAAACAATCGCCCACCAATCGCCGTCTAGCTGACGGATAGAGATGGAAATTATTACGTTTATCGTTACCGGTAGCAATACTGCTCGCAAATCGTACATTCCATCCAACGACGACGGTTCCGGCTACAATTACCCTGGGACATTGGGTAGGATCATCGTTTCGTAGCCGAGTTTTGATGTGCAATGTACCGTCAACGGTATCATTCTTCAATGCGGGAATGCGGGAAAAAAGGAAATGGGACGCCATTGCTGTATGTGAGTTTTCCTCCATTTTACTTCGCTAGATGCAAATCTGCCGATTCGTGTCGATGAATAAAACATTTCGCTTTGCTGGCACACGTGAACGGTATTGAAGATTCCAGCAGGAGTAGGAGGAACTGTATATTTGGCTTTAGCTTATTTACTGACCAACTATGCAATGGTGTAGCAATGGAATGGTTCAAAATTTCTGCTTTTGCCTGCCGGGGAAGAAATGAACAAACACATCTGAAGCTGCATATTGTGTAGGTTTCAAAATAAACCACATTTCAACTGCAACTAAGCATAATGGTAGTGTCTTGCTTTCTTGATATTTAATGGAATCACAGTGTATATTTTTAGTTTACCTTGATGGAAAGGCCACTAACTAACATCTTCTTATTCAATCAGGAGAATAATATAAATAATAAATTCGATATTAAGACTTTAAAGGAGAAATATCATAGGAAGTAAAGTGTCTGGCAGTCGTACCTACGCTGGTTGCTAAAACAAAGGAACTAGTTTCAACTATCATTCGGACTGTTCACCAATACGCTGGACTTACTAAACAGGTATAGAACAAATATGGAAGGAAGATAGAAATGTCTGACCAACACATGCTGGCCCATGTAGAGTCTAAAAGTCGTCTAAGAGTGGTTTGTGTTTGAGCGAATTTCAATATGCTGCCAAAAGCTCGCCATGAATATCCATCAAATTGCGTAGCCCTGTAAACGGTCCAAGTTTCTTCTTCTCTGGCACTACAACCTCTGTAGGTCTTGGCCTGCTAGCAATTACTAGCTTTCTGTGACTTAGTGGTCCGCCGGGATTCGAACCCCGGTCCTGCCGTTTGAAGACCAGCGCCGCTATCGTATACACCACCGGGCCGCCCCGGTCCAAATTTACTAGAGTTAATTAATAAATGCTTTTTCACATTATAAAACTTTTGAATATGTGATAACCACAACCATTTTTTTAATGAGTTACAGTATGTCTTCAGTTTTTTGAGGTAGCTTCCGATATTGTTGAAATAGCTATTGGGATATTTCTCATCTGACTCGCTCCTTTTAATAAATTTTCGAACGGCTACCTAACGAACTGTAAAGAGTATTCAAAAATTCTGAATATCCATCCATTTGCGATCAAAGTTAGCCAAATTTAACTGTGTTTAGTGGTTGCCGAACGGAAAACTTTCAACTAGATCCCAAAAACCGTCGAAACTAATTAAATAAAGCGATTAGATACTTACGTAAACTTCGCTACATCTATTCTGCTATTTAAAATCCAGCTTAAATTACGTATCTTATCTACTTCACAACATGCATTCTATTGCTTCAAGGAGCTTTCATACTGAATGATTTTCTTCCAGGTAGAAACTAAACCTCCTGGAAGCATATTTTTATTCCTCTGTCTGATTCCTCCAGAGACAAGAATCGCTTTAAACCCCGTATCTCGCTCTTAGACCATTTTCCGTACCACTTCCATCAGTACGCAGCAAGTAGTACAAGCTAACCGGTATTTTAAACATTCCTACGCTACAAAAAAAAACATGACAAAAGAAAAAGTTCCTCCATTCAGTTTCCCTATCGTTTTCTTTTTCTGCCCCGGTTTTTTCCGTATAAGCTCGAGTGCAGAAAACGAGCGCGCTCACTTACAACGTTCGCCGAGACCGTGCGCTTCCACAAAAGCTTCCACTGCTAACCCACTTATGTTTGCACTGAATTAAAAAATATTTCCCGGAGATAAATTTAATGAAAAACAAACACACCGTACCACGCTCCGCACCACTGCTTGCCGGTTGGCCATTTTCCACGAGCCTTCTGTGTATTTCTTAGGAACGATCCACGTGCGCTTTAGACTTCCTTACAATGGTCTCTTCGTTGCGGTGGAATGGTAGGACCTTTTATGACGTCTACCGACAATGTCTTATGCGGCCAGAATATGGATGATTTCGATGGGTTTTGCAGTACGACATTCGATTGTTGTGATTCATTTCGAAGAAAATACCTTATTTTTGGTATGTTGGGTATATCTAGGTGGTCATTAAGTACCTAATTTTGTCACTGTCACAAGATAATGTTATCTTTTTCTCCATTTTAATGTCTTATCACACTTCAAGGTATTCAACTTCCAGGAAAGTGAAACATCGATTCATTTTATTTTTAACCACAGTTACTCTTTCTCTATTTATATTTTCCATGTAAGAATGAATCATTTCCAACAAAAGATCGCTCAAATCTCAAGCAACACGATAAACATAAAATCTCATCTCCAGCAAGATAAATATTTGCAACTAATGGAAAACGCTGTGATTTTGGATGCCACATACTTTTTCCCTCAACCAGCGCGCCATCTTTCAGCAGACCGCCATCTAGCATAATTTACTCACCCAGCGTCCCTGGCATCCCGGTGTGTACTGGTCCCGGTCACAGGCTCACGGGTCCGGAAAACGCATGCTGTGATCTTAAACAAACACCATGGCAACCATCGGCACACCAGCAACACAACCACCACGCAACGTGCACATTCGACGCACGATCCAACTCCCGTGGGAAATTTCGGCACATGAAATTGGATGATTGCGTACCGGGAAAAAGCCTTCCAACTACCGACCATGCTGCGTTTCCAAGCGCGTACCATGAAGCATACCGTTTTCCTTTGCTCAACCAACCGTTTGCGTTTATGTTGACAGATGCGTGTGCGAGCGTGTGTATGCGTTTGGAAAATGAAATAAAAACAAAAGCCGCGACCGGGTTTTGGAACCTGCTCTCGTCCTAGATCAAGAGCGAGATCTGAACGCGCTTTTAACACACCGCTTTTGTTGTGTGGTGGTGGTGTGTTAGATGACACGAATGGCTTCACTTTTCACCACTTTATGAAGCAACAATGTACGGCAGATTTGAGTTACTGTAAAAACATATGATTAGTGAAGCGCGTTACGTTGGCGGGAAACAATCCACATAGAAACCTTGCCTTACAAATTTCAAACCACGAAGCCTGTTGGGTTATGCTTATTGTTTTTTATGTTCAGTCGTAATAGGTTTGTTTTTCATTAATCATACGTTCAAATAAAATGGCATTATTTTGTTTGTAAATAAATTTTGTATATTATGAAGCATTTTAAAACCAGAACAAAGCTCTCGTGAATCTCCGTAACGCCTCCATTGAAACCCTACGAAGAAAACCCCAGCACATTTAAAGCTAGTGCTGCGTTTCGGGTGACCAAAGAACTTTAATGTGTTCATCTCGCACGTTTCTATAAAACCGGAAACTACCATTAAGGGTTTCTGCACCTTAAGCCAACAGAAGCTGCTCAACATGAGAAATGGTATTTCGGTAAAGCATTTTCCTCTGTTTTCCTGCAGTTTTCTCGTGCACTTTTACACTGGATGGTGTTTCACCTTTCACAGCTAGTGAGTGCTTTGCGGGACAACCTAAGGCGGCTACTTTCGTTGGATAAAGTCCAGAAACAAAGAAACAAACGCTTACTAAAATCAAACACACATACACACTCGTTTTGGAACTTTGGGACGCTTACATCGTACCAAGGCTAAAGCGGATACATTCCTCCGAACGCATGGATCTCGTAAAGTATGGTCAGCGTTAGGTTTGCCGGGCATCAGCAGGCAACGAAATACTGTACCTTGGGTTATCGAATTCGAACCTTCGAGATCGGAAACGTATACGAATAGGTCAAAGATCCCGGATCCCAAGATGGATGAAAAATGACAAAATAAAATCCACTCAGCAAAGCCAGCGTGTCCCTTACAGCTAGAGGGCTTCCGCATTGAAGTTAATCCTTTCTGGAGCGATGGAGACTACATCCAAAACTGAGAAACCAACATCTCGTTTGGGGTTTAAAAAAAGGTTGAACTTAGTTACTATATGGAGTACTGTAGGAGAAATTTTAATCTTTTGTAGCCACTATTCGATTATCGTTCCTGATAAATGTCTGCAATGTTTACAGTGAACGTCTTTTAATACATTCTAAAAATATTAAACCATACTTAGTTAAGAATTTTTTGCATTTTGCACAAAGTCTACCAAAACATCTACACAAAGTAAGGTGTGCAGCTTCCAGCCGCTCTAATAGATTTCAAACCGAAACGATGTAAATTCATGCCCATCACCGTCAACTCCATCATCATTATCACCATTATCATACTCTTGTACGGGATGATTGTTATCGCACTCTTTTACCGGATGATGCAGGATATCAAAATACCTACAGCAATTCTTCGCCGACCTTTTGTTCTCTCGTTCTCTCTCTGGAGTACACTTTTTAAACCCCGCAACTAGCACACACGAAGTCACACTTAACTCCGACAGCAATCCATTCCCGGCTTGGTACCGATTGTCTGGCACCGAGTGCCCGGCTGTTTCTGACCCTTCCCAAGCGCTTCTCTCAAAACCACGCTTCTCGCACGATTTAAAGCATTCGCGTACATTGAAAGTTGGAAGCGAGCAGCAATGCAATTGCATCCCGCACACAACTCCAATTGCAAAAGGTGCAGTGAAGGGTTTTGCACCTCTTGAACCTGCGAACCGCTGATCTCCTTGCAGGTGGCGTTCCTTCACCTAACATTACCCCGGAATGGTCCCGCGATCCTTACGAAGGAGCATTACTTCAAAACCCGGTCTGTTCCGGTTGAAGATTTTATTCGTTTCATTCGCATTTCCTTCCCGTTCTATTCTTTCACCGAACCGACGTGCGGAATTCGTTTGTTGAAAGGGACGATGCGTTTTTTTTTCCTTCATTTTACTTCCAGCCGGAACTGAATACCTTGCAAGTATCACATGTTGTAGGAACATAAATTTTAATATGCTCACCGAAGCCTTCCTCCTCGGGACATCTTGCGTCTTGCTAACCCTTTTCCCCACACTAGACGTAGACATTCGTTCTTATGGAAATTTTTCTAAAACCTCCTGCTTCATCTTTATTCTTGTTCTCTTTCTCGCCTTCTTTGCAGGATACGACTGGGTCGGTTGGCGTAATGACTCACTCGGATGGGCCGGCAAACCGGTCGAGATGGTGTTCGAGTTTGACTCGGTCCGTAACTTTAGCTCCATGGTGCTGCACACCAACAACATGTTCAGCAAGGACGTACAGGTAAGTGTGTGTTTGTGTGCGTGGGACGGTCGGGTCCGGTTCGCTATTGCTTCTGTTTCCATTTCTGCAATGCCCTCGTTTGCTCGGGCTGGTCTATTGAAGGTATCAGACATTAGATGTTGGTGGTGGTGGTGGCTCGGTTTATACGTTTTAAGCCGCACGGGTGTGGTTAAATTCCAGTGCTGTCACCTGCAGGATATGGCGGCGTCACTATGGCCCGGTTTTACTTACCGAGGCACATATTATACGCACACACTTGGGTTGTTAAAAATGAGTAAAGATGGTATCACTTCTACATCCTTAGCTCTAACGAGTGTTTTGAAGCAGCTTAACCATTGCTGAGTGGAGCCGTATAGCGGAGGTTTTCTTTCAGAACTTCATTAAAAACAGTTTTTATATGGAGAAAAAATTAATTTTGAAAACGTGCTGGATACTCATTAAACTATGAGATAAGTACTGAATGGTGCTCGGTCAAAATCGGTGCTCTGTAGACTTTGTTTCCTTTGCTTAAGGGTAAAAAATAATAAACATTTTGTTTAAAAATCAACGTACCGCATGAAGTATTCGCTGAAGGGCGATTTCAAAACAAATAACATTAGAAATGTCACATATTAACTTAAATTCGGAAGTCATAAATTAGCATAGAATAGACCGCAAGAAACGATTACAGTTTAAAAAAACGCGGCGTGCGACTCTTCCGGTTTGTGACTATCACAAATGACGTTTAATTTGCGGTACATGAGTAGAAAAAGAATTAGAATCACCACATCGGATTAAGCAATCCTCTACGTCAAGCATCGATCTTGCATAAAGCGATCATGACTTACCTACTTATCAGACGCTACAACTGCTTCGCGGTCTTGGCCTGCTGCAACAATCCTCGATACCGCTCACGGTTTAGCGCCGTCGTCTGCCAATCCATTATCCCGGCCGTTCTAGCGGACGCATCTACGCCATCACTCCATCTCAGTTTGGGCCTACCACGCCTCCTCAGTCCATGTGGACGGCCTAAAAGGACTTTACGGGCTGGATCGTCCGGTGCCATTCTCATGACATGACCAGCCCACCGGAGCCTGGCGAGCCTAATTCGCTGCACGATGGTGAGTTCACCGTACAGCTCATAGAACTCGTAATTGTAGCGGCTCCTCCATCGTCCTTCCACACATACGGGGCCAAAAATCCTTCTGAGCATCTTCCTCTCGAACGCGGCTAAGAGGGTTTCGTCAGTTTTGGACATAGTCCATGTCTCAGAGGCGTATGTGAGTACTGGGACTATAAAGGTTTAGTACAGTCCCAGCTTCGTCCGTCGCGACAGGTATTTTGAGTGGAGCAGTTTCCTCAGACTGTAGTATGACCGGTTGGCAGCCAGCACCCTTGCGCGCAACTCAACGTCTATGTTGTTGTCGGTGCTGACTTTTAACCCCAGATAGGTGAAGTTTTGGACGACTTCGAAGGTGCGATCACCTATCTGTACATCACCCCTGCGTAAATCAGTGTTTGTTAGCAGGGCCGCTGGTGGTGCCACCATCATTTTGGTTTTTGCCTCGTTGATCTCCAACCCGAGGTTCAGTGCCGCATGCTCGATCCTTTGGTAAGCATTTTACGAACACAGTAAACAAATGACTGGCACTTGGCAGGTTGAAAGATTGAACTGATTTGACAGGTTGAACCGATTGCAACTTCCCGCCGCTGTGTTCGTAAAATCCCCTATATGATTAACATTTGCTCTGTTATTTTTGCAAATACCTCCTCAGCAACCAAATTTCGCCGCCAATGGATTGCTCATCTATGCTAAGTGATTCAAAATTGCGCGATACCGGATGAAATGTGCAATTATATGGATCAAAACCCTGTGAAAGAATCAGAGGCGCTACATCGGGTTAGGCAATCTCGCAACGTCAAGCATTGATCTTGCACAAAGCTTTCAAGACAGGTCTTATACTTATATTCATGCATGAGCATAGCACCGGCGAGTCGGTCCAGAAGCCTTAACGTCCCGCAGCAAACAGGCGTTCAGGGCGTTGCAATTGCGCTGGTTTAGTGTCTCGAGGCCTAGCCATGCAATACATCCATCGTAGTGATAGTTGGGAGAATTCTAAGAGGGAGAGAGAGAGGGAGAGAGAGTCTTAATTCTAAGACAGAGAGAGTGACAACTCCAAAACCGATCGCACCAACGAGCAATGTTGTTAAACTTGAAGTATCGTAGGCAGGATTGACTATTCAGATAGTTGACCTTTGAGGTTGAGGTTGGAGAACCTAGAAAGTATAGACTTTAAGTGCGATCTTCGGACGACGCCTCATTGTTGACGACGCCAGACAACCGACAAACAACAATGCTAATATTCGCATCTTGTATTCATGTCAAGAAAAATAATCTAATAAATGAAATCAAATCATGAAAAATATCTTAAGTAGCTACAAATCAAAACAAACGATAATAAAAATATTTAGTTTAACAAAAAATTAAAACAACTTTTTGAAACAACGTTTAGAATAAAACGCACACAGTCCCTCGTAACTCAATATCAAAATTACCATTAAGACATGGCACTAATGCTTTCTTCGCGAAAACCGACTTTCACATCAATTTAAACAAATTATCCCAATTGACGGTTAGCAAAGAAATGGCCTCCACAACCATGTAAATTTCAAACTGATTATGTTTAGGAGAAGAAAAAAAAGGATCGCGCTTCTAATGCGAGAAAATGAACCGTACTTCAAACCAGCTGGCGGCTGGTTTTCTCTTGCTGCCTCCATTTTGCACATCATTTTGATACCATTTTGATAAGGAAAACCGTTTGCTGTTTTTTGTGTTCCCTTCAGCAAAGAAGAAACCATGATTTACCCATCCGGAGGTGATTTATTTTCCCAAGTCTTCCCATGAAAGTAATGAGCTGTTTCGAGAAAACGGAATCAAAACACATTTTGCAATGGAATATCAATAAACAATTATCAAAACGCATAACTGCCGGCAAACCTCTTATCGTCCGCTGCTACACCAACTCGTTTGGGACTGTGGGACGGCCGCGTGATTCCTCCCATCCCATTACGATGCACATTATGGTGGGTACGCGCTGGCAAGGGGTCGCATAAAGAAGTCCGCCTAATGAAGGGTAAATCTTCTTAACTGAAACTTGGTGCGCTTGTAGACATTTTATTTGTTTGGGCATCGTTTTTTCCCACTGGTTTGTACGTCTTTTCAATTTTCCACGGCAAACCGACTGGACGACTATCAGTACCGAAACAGAGAAGTAGTATTTTTGGCGAGTCCTTCTCGAGATGCCATTTAGCCACCATGGCGCACCCCACAGCCACCACCGCTTGTGTTTTACCGTTGGCGCCAACATGCTAAGTATCAATAATTGGACTCGGCTCGTAAATTTTTGCCCAGTTTTTGCCTTTAGTTGGCTATTTTTTGTGTTCTTTCGGGTTTTCATTATTTAGCAGCTTCTCCGTGGTAGCTGCAGACGAAGCGCTCCAGTTTCCCAGTGGCCCGTTAAAAGTTTTTCCAACAAACCGTCGTGGTACCATTTTTCGCTCACTTCTCAATTCATGACTTTTGGCTCGGGCTGGTTGGCCGGTTTGCGCGATTACCACCGGAAAAACAAGCGCCGGTAAGAAATCGACTGCAACCTGGCACTTTCGGGTTGTGGCCCGAGAAACAAAACCTGCTTCCTGAGCTCCCACTTTGCAAGAGCTTCGTTCGGTTGCGTTCTGGCAAAAAGTCTGGCAAAGTTTCCACACTTGTGTTTTGCAAGGCAACCTGCAACCTCCAGTGTCTGCCACGGGCCGAAAATTCATGATAAAACTTATTTTTTCGTTAATTGTTCGAGACGTTCAAATAAATTTTCTGCAAAATATAATTAAAGAAACTGTGCCATAGCCCACACGAAAAGTCAGTCCATCGACCATGGCGAGGGACTTTTTTTTTGTTTGGGTGTAAAGACACACGGACACGAACAACATTTATTTTTAATGTGCGATGGTGCGCTTCTTCACCTGCTTCAGCCTCAAGCTTTCCGTTGGTAGGTTGTAACATAACGAAGGAAGAGAATTTTCCTATCAAAGATTAATCCTTTCAAATGGGGACACAAAAGGTGAAAAGCTTTAAAGTCCATCACTACCACCACCAGCGGAACCATTGGAAAACTGAGGGTGGTTCTGCTTTGGATGCATTGAAAATTTCAGGACACGAACCAAAATAAACTTCCCCGCATTCATTCGCTCAGTCTGGATGAATGAATGCAAAGAAAGGTCGCAAAATTAGGTTTAAATAGAAAAAAATCCCCATCGAATGAAAGCGTCATCAGACATTCGATGTGCTCAACGATGGGGTAAAGCAAAAGCGAAAGTCAATTTAATTAGGTGAAGACAAACCGTTATCGACCGGGAGACGGTCAAATGGCATCGAAACCCTCAAACTCGGCTGACCCAATGATGTGGTAAATGAGGTTTGAATTGCGGAGAAAAGATTTCCTTTCGCTCATGCAGTGTTTTGATGGTTTTGTGTGTGTAGCTGGTAATTTAATTACCTGTTCTGTTGTGTAAAATACATTTTAGATAAATTTTATAACTTTTAATTGATTTTAAGTTTAGTTTTCTAATCTAAACCTATTTCTATTGTATTTTTTTTAATTGTATTTTCATTGACTTTTGCATTACAATGCAGAATTATTGCCTTTTTATCAATGCCTATGTCAATAATTATTCATAATTCAAACACTTGTGTATGAATAGTAATGAATTATATTGTATAATTCAAACAGTAGTTATGCTTTACTTGTTCTAAATATAAAAACGTTGGCGCGACTCTGTTTGGTTGTTCTAAAGAAAAGACCTAGCACCTGGTTACCACGGTTAAATATGTTCATCATGTGCAGTTTAAAGCTGAGAACCTCTTCAAGAAGCATACCTAATTCTCGAACAGAATCAAACAGAATACGAAAATTAAATCACGAATCGAATTTTCTTGCCAGAACAATAAGATAAGTATGGTAGTGACTCTCAGAATTTAGCCCTTCAGTCCACAAGACCCCTTACACAGAGTGCTGGCCGGCCTTTACGATATCAAAGTATCCTAGTAGGTGAGACTCGTTCGACAGTGGCGTCTCATACTAGACGAGATCTCTTTTACGACGACGGCCTCACAACTCACAACTGTAATCGACTTATTATATCGTCCTTGTCATCTACTTTTGCTGATAAGCGCCATCTATATGTGAGATGCAGCGGTCTTAGCGGTATTCTCATATGTTCGCTATCTTCAATGACATCATGTAGAGCGCTACGTTAGGTCAAAAACAGATGCAATAATAATAAGGATTAGTAGTAGGATAGGAATAGATTATTATTCTATCATCCATCGTATTAACCACACTGTTTAGAATAAAATAGAGCAACGAAACTAAATCACAAATCTACAAACTTGTAGCGGAATAGCTTTTTCTATTTGCTAGATTCAACGAATTGTTCGTTTGTTTTAATTTCAGTTAGGAGAAATATTTAAAAAAAATTATAGCTTCAAAAATTAATTATGCGAGCTGTTACGCTTGAAACAAAGTATTTTTACAAGCTTTCAATTTGCTGATTATACGAAAACTTGGAGGAAGTGGAGTGTATTTAATTTATCATAGCAAGGACTATTTTACTCTTAGCAATATCATTTATTCGAAAATAGTTTCAATTTTTCACCCTACGATCATTTCTTGTCTGATTGTCGATAAACTTTAATTAAAACTATTCAACTGATGAATCATAAAAAGAGCAACAAAAATCATTTTCAATCAACAAAGTCTCCATTTTGTCCATTTGCAATCCACAGCCTCTATCTATCCCTTCGCTTACTTCAGCAACAAACCACCATTCCATCTAATGAAGTGACAATGTAAATAAAAAGCGCACTCAAACAGATTCTTTGCATTACGACTCGAACCTAATAAAATGAAAATGTCCATGTCCATGCATCATTGACGCCACCCAACAACGGAGCTATGAAGCGTCACTTGAATCACAACCAACAGCGCAAAAAAAACGCTCTTGCAGTAAGATGACATTTTCATCGTTCTTCCATCTTTGCCAATCCACAAATGCCACATTTCCCAGTAATGGCTGCTAAATGGCTGTCCCTAGGAAGTGTGCACGCGGTAGAAGAGAGCACAATTTCTGGCTGCGCTAATTTTCAACGGGATTTTTCCTAAACCCACCCTTCCCGAGAGCTGAATGCTGTCAATTTTATACCTCTTCCCATCCCCCCGAGAACCAGTCTTATCAGTGCCCATTCGATTGGCGTCCTCAGACGAAGAAGGTTTTTATCGTCCTGCTGTTGCTGCTGTATGGTCGGTTGGCGACGCTTATTGTGCTAATAAACGTCGCTCGAGAAGCGAAGCGATTGGAATTAAAAGGATCGTCGGGGATTCGTCCCATTTTTTTCCCTTTTTCTTTTGCCTTCCCGGCATCCCTTGCCGCTGGCCATTTTATTGGCAAGCGCTGGCGAACGCTTGAGAACGCCGGGAACGCTTTTTACCATTAAGGAAAATGACACGCTGGCTCCTGTTTCATAAGCTGCTTATTGCCATCGATACGTCATCCGTTTGTCGAGATGGGATCGGAGAAAATGTTGCCCGAGAAGCTGTTTCCACTTTCATCCGCTTTCGGATTTTCACTTTTTTAATAAATTTTCACCCTAGATTCCATGAGCGAGCAGTTTAAATCACGGATGCAAGTCCCGGACAAGTGCGCATAGTTTTGCAGCGAGATGTGTCTCGGGTGCAGCATAGTTCCGCCAGCCGGTGTAATCGGTTCAATCCGATTGCAATCATATCGGTCCTGATTCTTGGAAAGTGTGTGTGAGTGTGCACGATAAATCCGTCATTAAAAAAGGGCACAGCGCGTATAATTGCTTGAGCTTTCAAAGTAAAGAAAAATCAAACTCTATTTCTCGCTACATTCCTTATACTAATGTGAACCATATTTTCTTCCACAGGTGTTTGTCCATGCCAAAGTGTTCTTCAGCATCGGTGGGCAACACTTTACCGGTGAGCCAGTGCAGTTTTCCTACATGCCCGACACGGTGATGGAAAATGCGCGTGACGTCACAATCAAGCTGCACCATCGGGTCGGTCGCTACGTCCAGATTCATCTCTACTTCGCATTGCGCTGGATCATGCTGAGTGAAATTTCCTTCAACTCGGGTAAGTCTATCGGAAGTTTTACTGCTAATACCGTTCCACCCGTTGATTGTGGTTAATTAAAAGCGCACTTTAAAAAAAAAGGAATCATGAAAGTTGTGGTTTATTATTGTGCAGCAAGTTGCATTGTCTCTGTCCTTCGTTACCTTACTTACTTACAATGCAAGTTGGTTCATTTCAATCGTTTCACCTCATAAATAACTCAAACTCGCGAAAGGATGAAACCCAAATCAATCTGTTCTCTGTAACTAAAAAACAACGCCAAATGTGTTCAGAGATTATTTTCTTATCACTTTTTAGTTCTCTCTTTTGCGGAGCATTGGTAGCGAGCTATTTGCGTACGCTCGAGTTCGTGAGATTTGATGCATTGGGCGTGAAAGTTACTCATCCGAGCAGCAGAAACTAACGAACAGGTTCTGTGGTACTCAAGTGCTCTAGCGTTTCGTTTTTCTTTTCTGCATACTTTTCGCTCGTACTCGTACTGATACCAATACAGTCGATGTCACACAGTGGTGACCAATTTGCAACAGATAATCAAATTACTGTTCAGCGCGCACAATCCCGGCCACAAACGCATACAATGTTGCGCAGCTGTTCGGCGATGCAGTGAAGTCATCAGTCTAGAAATGATGTTCAAAAAAAGTGGTTTGCGTTCTCTTATTTTGTTGACGTTATGCTTGCAGTTAATTAGAGCGTTGAAGAATTTGGTGAAATAAGTGTTTGTCGCTGTGTTTCATGCCTTTATCATTTGCAGTATAGCACAAGAGAATATTTAATTTGCAATCAGCAATAACTTATAGTATTTCAAGAAGATTATTTTGGATTTTGGACATTAGGCCGAAGTTGCTGGTCCACAACTATAGAGGTTTTTTGTCAACAAATCCAGGAAGTAACGCAGAAAGGTCCAGGACACTGGAGTTCGTACAAACCAATAATGTATAGTTAATCAAAGAAAAATAGACTTGTTCTGCCATAAACTAAAACTGCGATAGGGAATCAAGTCCTGCTCAAACCAGTAAAGTCTTTCAAAATCTGATGATGAGAAAAACATGGCTACTGGTGGCTTAATCGCCCCGAATCTTAAGCTCGAAGGTCAGAGTATCCGTTCTTGTTTTGAAGAAGATTTTGACAAAGAACGGCATCGTTTGCCAAATCCCCTGTGGATATCTTTGATATCTAAGCAGAAGATAATTACCCAGAACATACAGATGGTGGATCAAATGCCAGCTGTCAAATGCCAGCAAATGCTGTCAAATGCCAGTGACTCTGCGGCTACCAGTTCATCTTTTTCTGGAATTCAATTAAAGAATGAGAAAATGAGAGGACCTTATCGAATCAATCTATAGTTATGTTAGTGAGGTTGCTTGGTCAGGCAAACTGTGACAGCAAACTGCCTTAGTACCGTCCTGAATGTAGTCGTTCCGTAGAATGTTTGTTAAGCAAATGAATATCGGCAAAATTAAAACCATTCAGTTCTTCAACCAAGACAGTTCTTGAAGTTTTATGGTAACAGTATCTTAAATTGGTAGTTTTGTAATGCTGTTCTTTCAAAAGAGCTACCCAAATATGTGTAAAACATCTAAATAAAACTAGATTGGCGCAAAGAGATGAAAAACTGAACAAAAACATTTGATTCGTGTAGCTGGACATTGAATCGGTAAGAAGTTACAAAAGAAATATTTTAACTAGCTATAGAGACTCAATCGACAAGCACCGAAACACTATGTTGTGTAAGAAATTGCATATTTGTTCAATATACAAATCGCGTTAACCGTGAACCGACTGTTACTCGACGCAAATGTTTCTAAATTTAGTTTAAAAAATATGTTCAGAACTATTGAGCTGCAATTGGCTTCCAACGTTGTGTCCAACGTGTGTATCCTACGCTATGATGGTTTACGAAGCGTTTACGAACATAAACTTCATTTACAGCTCATAACTTCACTGCATAGTTAGAACAGAAATAAAAAGTCCTTATACATTACAGAGCAACAACTCGTTCATAAAACTTTCACTTTGATTAGAAAAACTTGTACAATGTTATTGGAAACTTTCATTTGACCCAGGCTGCGTAACAAACTCCATTAATGTGATAGCGAACTATATTGCACCACCAATACCAAACCACCTAAAACAAATAAAACATTCTTCTTCCTCTCTCTCTCGTTCAAAATGGATTTAAAAACAAACACCCTACCGAATACAGCTACACTTCGGCTGAAAACATTTTCCCACATCGTTAACGATGCACCGATGCGCCAGTGAGTGCACTTTGGCACAAACATCACGCTACTGCTCCTCGAATTGCACCGGTCCCAGTTTGCGTGTACTTGCCAAACCTTGCTACTGCCGCAGAAAATGGCAGAGAAACGGCAAAAGAAATCCACAACTCAGCTATGAATGATGTGCTGTTGGTTAACAAGATTTTAATGAACGGAAGTTATGTTTCTTCCGCGGTCTGGTGGGGTTTGTCCGGACCCGGGAGTGATAAATTTAGCCCCCCCACCCAAAATGAGCGGAGTAATATGGAGGAAGATGCGTGGGGATGCGTTTTATTTCTGTAACAATGCACCAGCAGGCGGTACCAGCAGCAGCTCCTGTGTACTCGTTTCGGAGTTTGTTGTTGTCCTTTTTACCAAATCATTGTACCGACCATCGTTCGGGTTGCACAGGGTGAAGAGAGTCTTTGGAAAATCTATTACATCCCACTGTCGGTAGCCACAATCGGTCGGTAGCCTCGGCGTTGTCTCGATGCAGCAGAACGCGTCTACGTACTGCAATTCGCTCCCACCAGTTCATCATCGCCGAGCGTAATAAATAGGGTGAAATTATTCAAAAGATCTCGTAAATAGCATCGCTGGTATTTATTTATTTGTTTGATCCTCAGCTGTTTGTCATACACGAACCACTCGGCGCTCGGATGCTCGATCTTCACCGACCAATGCGGCACATTCGAACGGGGCACATTAGCGTAGCGGTAGTTTTACGCAAAACCGCACCCGGATTGTCAGTGGCCGGCACACACACACACACCGAGCTGGTGCGCCGGTGATGATTGTTCGTTTGTTTGTCGGTTTGTTTGCCACCATTTACCCAGCAGCTCCACCGGTTCCAGTGGGTAAATGCAATTTTGCGAACGAAACGGTTGTGGTCATTGCGCCATTTGCCGAGGTTCGCTTGGGAAGAAGGCCAGCGGATAGAGATGGAGAGAAGGATCGACGGGCAAGTTGTTTAAGTAACTGATCTATAACAACAGCGTATATTTATGATGGTCAATCTCGGTGCGGGAACCGTGCCATTTGTGAAGATGCTCGGTGTTTGTGCTGGGCAAACACAAAATGACGACCCTGTCGCCACAATATGCTACGAAAACATTTCTTTCCAGCAACAGCGCTGAAGCAAACCGTCTTGAAGCGGCTAGACTCGCTGCTGCTGCTGCTGCTAGCGCTGTACGGTGGTTTCGGTGTAAATGGTGCTGTACGCTCGGGTGTCCGGTTATTCGGACGTAGCACCGTAAGTAAAGGTGTAAGATTCATGCCGATACTTTACACACTTTCGAGGGAGAACGCGTGTGAAAGAGAGCGGCCAGTGCCGTTTATCACCGGTGGAGGATAAGTTATTGCAAGCTGCTTCTCACCAACCGCCATTCAACTTGAAAGAGTTAAGCAAAGTGGAAACTATTTTTCTTTCCCCGTTCGAAATATGTTTCCACCGAGTGGTGTTTCGCCCTTTTTTTCTGTTGTCGAAGCTCGTGAGAATTAAGCAACGTGCAAATCGCGGCAGAATCGCCAGTATGGGCTCAAATTAATTAGATAATAACGTATCGCGATGAAAAACGGCACACGAAACGATCAGTTATTTACATTTGCTCGTTTATAACCACCGGTTTGGTGGTTGGTGCGTTGCGGGTAATGGTGTATAGTATCAAACGGTATAAGCATTGTTATTGATCGTCTCATTAGCAACGGATTAAGGCGTGTGTGATTCATAATTTTAATGCAATCAAATATCATAAATTCAGCATTTCTTACTCATTTCCATAACTTCTGGTTTAAGGCGATCCAGCAACAAGACAGGGTATTTCCCTCTTGAGAAAATTTGCAACGATATAGTGGAATCTTGCATTGACTAATCGGGACTTCGGTATATGGTAACGATCTGGATAGGGTTCTGTTATTTAGAAGACTGGAGTTACATCTAAAATGTTTGTTTAAATTTTATTTAATGTAAAGTTGCAGTATTTCTACATCTACTTATTTAGCGCTATAACTTCTTTAATGCCTACATCTTCTCCAGAAGTCCTCGATTCTGCCCACGATGTGGCGCATAACTTGACTGTATAAAACTTTCTCGACTCCTGTGACGATTATGGATGTGATCGTTAGGTCCTATTCTCTTGAAATGATCAGTCCACTGGAGCATAACTCCTTTAGTGACTAGACCTTCTAACAAAAGTCCTAGATTTTGCTCATGATATGGCGCACAACTTGGCTGTATAAAACCTTCTCTACTTCTGTGGATGATTATGGATGTGATCGTTTGATAATATTCTCTTGAAATGAACAGTCTACTGGAGCTTGGTGAGTCTAGTTCTAATATAAGTTGTACGACGTCGCTATGGTTGTTCGACACACTCACATGAGACCAAAAGTCCTTTTGAATATCTTCCTCTCTAGCAAAGCTTATGGGAATTGGTTAGTTAAGGACAGAGTCGATATCTTAGAGGCTTATGTTAGTAATGCGTTACATCGGAGATGTTTCTTCAGGTTGAAGTATAGGAAAAGTAAATCCTTTTGTTGCAATAATTTATAGCAAATAATTTGGATAAAAACTTATTCTTTACAATCATAAAACTGAGCTCACCATCACAACTTCCAAAGGACAGAATAACATGGATATATAGTTAATAAAGATAAAAATTCATTCAATGGTCATTAAGGAATGTTTGGAAGTTTCTAGCATGCTTCTATTTTATATGCAACTCGTAAGGATGTAATGTTTGCCGGTGTTTGGAACGTGCTGTTGATTGAATATTAGTTATTGATCTAAAAAAAGTACTTGTACTAAAAATCAAGACTATCTTCAAAAAACATATTACAAATCCTTCAATGCCAAGCCACACCTAGTCATTAAACGTCAATAGAGATAGATTTTAACGTAAATAGGTAAAAACATTTAACCATTATTCTAACCTTCAAAAACTATCTATTTTATTGAAATATGTATGTCATTGCGCGAATTACCATTCGCAGAAGTATTACAACAATGTTTAAATAATTAAACAGGTACACATTCATGGCCTTCAAATTTCGATCATATTTACCATGACTCATTTGCTTACCACCAATCCAACCATACAGCTTACCCACCGCTTACCAGTTAATGGTTCATAGCGAAAAGGACAGCATTCCTCCATGAACCTTTAGCAAAAGAAAATGCACAGCTATTAACCCGACCCGTAACTGTTTTGCACAAACAAACCCAACCCCAACCACCACCCCAATCCAATCTGCCGAAATCATAAATTGCTGTCAACAGCAGAAGAATCCCGCTACGTTCCGTGGAATGCTAAATTTAGCATCAAATCACATTTTAGGCTCACCTAATTTCCTGACCGACCGATTCCATGAATTCGCTCCCAAGAACGGCATCGGTACAAAGTTCTTCAAAGCGAAAAGAATTCACTGGCGGCGGCTTCACCTTGAAGCGGTTTCGGTGTAACCACGGCACCGACGATACCGCTGTAATTGGTTCGCCAATGCCAACAACGTGATGCACTTTTACTTTCGCTTGCGGAAGAAACGTGTCCTCACGCCCAAACTGTCACCGTGTGTGCGCTTCAAACGGGCACTGCGCAGTACTGCAAAAAGCAGCAAGTCATTAAATTTAATAAATCAAACAACCCGATCTCGCACTCCTAACGAGGTGGGCGCAAAGAAATGCACGACCGTTAAAGACGTACCTCTTGGTTTCGTTACCCGTACCACCATACGGTGGTCGACCTCCACCAGAAGGCACCCATTTCTTGGAGGGCAGTTAATCATTCTACATCCTCCTTACATCAATCCCATCCTTCTGCTGCTTGGCTGCCCAACTCTTCACGCTCAAGCGGAGGGTAATTTATCAAAATCCGAAACCCTAAACCCTCTCCCCCACCCTCTTCCCAGCCCGGCTTCTGTTCCGGCCATCTTGCGCGGGCTAGTCAATGGGTGCCACGCACATGCATTTACGGATTTGAAGCTAATTTATGTTTATTTTCCCGTGGCTTTGATATCAAATTATGTTATTAATTCCACTCGGCATCCGTTGGTGAAGCCGGGGCGTTTGCTTCCGATGCAACTGTATTTTTGACAATGGGTGCCACGCACATGCATTTACGGATTTGAAGCTAATTTATGTTTATTTTCCCGTGGCTTTGATATCAAATTATGTTATTAATTCCACTCGGCATCCGTTGGTGAAGCCGGGGCGTTTGCTTCCGATGCAACTGTATTTTTGATTAATTTCTAGTGCTTCCCACCGACACACACGCACGGGATGCTTGTGTGTTTGCTGCACTTTCTTGACCACGTTCTGTTTGCTGCAGGAGATAATAAATTCAATCCTGCTTAAATCGTTTCAAAAACCGCCACCGCCCGTTGGCGTTGGATAAGAACCAATGAACCCTGAACGCGCGCTGCATTAGCCCCATCCATAACCCCGGACAAGATTGCATATGCACACACACACACGCACATGTGGAGTTGAACTCGCATCACCATCGTCGTTTATTAGCCCCATCGTTTACTGGATTCTTCAAACGGAGCGCACCTTCGTTTGACGAATGTTTTCTGCTTCCCATCCAGAGACGAGTTTCACTTTGCACACATTTCTGCTAATTTGCCTTTCGTGGTTTTTTATGGCTTTCTGCAGCGCCATTTTTACTTTGTGTGGTGACTCGCTGACGAGTGCGA
>KZ061855.1:268538-309978 GCA_002091835.1 Anopheles maculatus
GTGCAAGATGAGCCAGCTGGTTTCACTCCGGTGTGCGAGTTTTCACCACCAGCACCAGTATGTCATTTAAATTTCATTGCCTTTTGTGTGATGATTACTTTTTTCGTTATTAAAATATTTAAATCGAGATTAGAAGGATAAGCTTAGCAGCCGGCCGATCGTTACATTTTATTTTGCGGAATCTTGCTGACCACCTTCCGGAATTCTGCTAAACAGTACAATATTGTGAAAGCTTCTATGTAAAACGGTCAAAAAAAAAAAAGATTACGAAACTGTCCTGCTTATGGATTTCAATTTCTCATCCCTGCAGACACTTCTGGCTGCATTGTTCGTGTAGATGGTCCTCGGATGAACAGGAACTCCTCCAACAATTATGAGTTCTGTTTTACCACGACGCGGTACAAGGCACACCCATACATAGCGGGAAGTTTTGATAACGTAGACGTACTCTGGACCAGTGTCTGTCCAATCTGCTAGCGCTAGGTATCGTTTCATTTCGCCGGAAGTGAGCTTAAGAATTCAAATCGAGTTCGTATTTGTTTTTGTGTGTGCCGAACGTATTTTGAACGCTGTTGGCTGGCATGGCGGATGAGATAGAGTGAACTTTTGGCACACCACACTTTTGCCAAGTTCCGATTCCGTTGCATATTGAACAGGCGGTCCGGTGTGAAGCGTAGTTTCTCTTTGGTGGAAGACTGTCCCAGATCTCCAGGGACGAATTGCAATTTTTTCAACATCGTTTTTAGGTTTTCATGGAAGTTAAAGACACAGTGACGAACATCAAAATTTGTTAAGCTAACTGCAATATTTGTCTACAACAATTCCAAAGAAATTCGCGTGACTGAGAATAAAATCTAACATTCAGGTTCAGTCTTAAATGATGAAGAACTCAGTTTACTTTCTCTCTTAATAACAGTTAAAACATATTGTTCCTTCTTATTTACTTTTAGCTCCAATCTTGTTGCTGTTTCGACGCTACGGCCAGGTGCATCCGATCACATGAAGAAGGAGTTCCGCTCGAAGGCGAAACAGCTTAGCCGACTGAATGATTTGAACATAGTGAAGCTGCTCGGAGCCTGCCTAAAGGACGAACCGATCTGCATCGTGCTCGACTACAAGTTCAGCACCGACCTGAACCAGTTCCTGCAGGAGCACACGGCAGAGACCGGCTCGCTGGTGCAGCATAATTCCTTGAGGTATGTTAACAGTATGTTACTACGAATTGTAAAAGATCAGGTAGAAAAAGGTTACCATCGCTGCTGTTACTACTGTGCTTTGTATGAATCAATATCAACTGGATGCATCGTAAGTTCGGTGAATACTATAGTTTCTAATCAATTTAGCCTGAATATGCATTCGTCATTCAGCTCGAATCGGTACGATAAAGACAAAGCCGCTTTCCCCCAACGTTCAGCTTGCGGACGATGTCACTATCCCTTTCAGGGTTATACTTCACCAGCAAGCGCATTATGTTGTCCAGAATATTGTACAGTAAAACCACCATTCTGCCGGTACTGGCTAGTCGTAGCAGCAGCTTGGTTACTTAATCAAACGATAGCTTTCGGTGCACGGTGCAGGTTATTATCGCTGATCCGCTCACCGTCATCAGTCTAACCGAGGGCTGATGCCGGTCGGGTTGATGGACATGTCCACGTCTACCGTCCCGATCCTGGCCGAAAGTCCCAGCCCAACTTGTCGCTTGGTTTCAGGGGAAAGCCTCCGGTAAACCACACGCGAAAGCTCCATCCAGAGTGAAAGAGTAGTAGTCCAACATCCGTCCATCCCGTCTGTCACATCTTATCGCTGTGATGACACTCTCACAAGCGAACCCGTTCTCCGACGATAGGGCTGCGTGACTTATTTCGTTATTCTGTGCTCTCCTCGGCAAAACCCCTAACAGAACACCAGCCGGTCGAGACAAAACCGTCACCATCATCATCATCATCATCGTCGTCGGTAGCATTGTGCATTATCTTTGTAAGATTAATAATTGATAGCTACACCGCAAGGCAGTCAAGAAGTAACAGTGCAGTCAGCCGGCAAGACGACAGCGGTCAGACAGGACCTGTCCGGTGCAGTATTTCCGTGTTGATCCTGCTGCATCCGAACGTACCCGGGGATACGTCAGCAGATAAGGAAGAAACGCTACAAAACCACATTCTTCGGACGGTGGTTGCGAATTTGATTGCAAACCGAGCGTGCGTGTGTGAGAGAGAGAGAGATGTGACACTGGTATTATAATATTACTGGACAGCGCAAGAGTTGACACCGAACTTTATCCATCCCAACCCCAGGAGATGTTGTTGCATCGCTACCCACGTTAGTGACTTGCCGATCCGAAGCCGTGGCTTATCCACGTGCTCTTGGTTGATGGAAGTGACCTACCCGCCATTGGAACGCATTTCAAGGTCCGTACCGTGCTATTCGTATGGATTTTCCCCCAGGGCTGGTCCTTGGTACGTTTATTTGTCCGTAACCAGTTCACGGTCTTCGCTTCAACGCCATACACAACAACCGGACGTGTTTCACGATGCACGGGTGCATTCGTGTGGAAAGGATTTCTTTAGGCCACGGTTCCCCGTTCCGATGTGCACTGCATATTCGATAAAGTCGACCTCGAATTGCAACATTTCCCAGCCCTCTCCCAACCCCGTTTGCATGCAAGAAAAACTCACGCCCGGAAAATTAAGTTTATAAATTTAAGGATTTTTGCACCGACGGTCGTGCTTCTGCTGCGAACTGCAACCACAACCGGCTTAATGGCCACTCGAGTGGGGAAAAACTGTGTCGAGGATGGCTTTTGTCGAGTTTTCACGAGCGCATGAGACTAACTGCTTTAAGTAATTTACAGTTGCACTTCGTTTTTTTTAGTTGTTTTGTTTCATTCTTTCTCTCGCGAGCTCCCTGTGTGCGCTTTGGGCCGTAAAATGTGCCAGGAATGGAATGTGTTGTTATAACAATGGATAGTTCCCCTAGCGGGAAAACTGGTTAGTGGTCGGAAAACTGGAAGATATGTATTTTGAGCTTCTTTTTTTTTTTGAGGCACCATTTTCAACGCGTTAGTCGATGATAAAGTAAAGAGGCTTGTGAACCGAAGGCATTAACACAACATAAGCTGGACCGGGGAAGGAGCGTTTATAACACGGCCAATATGCCGTACAATTGCACTTTGCTGCACCACGAATAAATCGTTTCATTGAATGTGGGCTGGGTCGCTTATTTGGTGTGAAGTGGGGCAGTATTAAAACGCGGAAGTTGTTTGGAAAGGTGTGTTGCAAAAGATAAGGGTTTATAGAAGGCATTTTACTCTTGGAGTGTTATGCAGCGGTCTTTCGCATCATTATGCCCCTAAAAGTATGCAATTCTTATAATAAAAACTATTTTTATTCTCTTTCTTTCCAGCTACGGGTGTTTAATTTACATCGCCACTCAAATAGCATCCGGAATGAAATACCTAGAACAGATGAATGTAGTGCATCGTGATCTAGCGACAAGGTAAGTACAATTTGCCGCTTGACAGTTCTACTCTCGTGCATCAAGAAAAGCTTTGAAATGCAATACACACTACTACTGTGCCAGGGAGAAAGCTCGCGAAACGACAGCGTTTGTTTATTTCGGGATTGAATTACGTCTAATTTGAATCGTATCGAGTTCAGCGAATTGCTTACCAGATCGTCTTCGCCATAGTTTGGGAGGGTATGCATTAGCTGTGCTTCCCAAGCGAAAAATGCACAAATCGCGTACACAACTTCGTCTCTAAGTGGGATTCATTTAAAGCCCGTGGTGGTAGAACTATTTCGTACTCGATTGACTTGTTTTTCTCGACCCGTTCGCTTCACCGAAAGAATCCTACCGTCAGGCAGGAAAACAAACAAACCCTCTGCTGGGACGAACCGGAAAAAAGGATTCACAATTTTCTTTTCTTTCTGTGTCGATTTACTAAACGATTTCGTCCATCGTTGTCAAACTCTCTCACTCCCGTTGCGAATCGAAGCATGCCAGTGCCGGGAAACGAACTTAAAAGGGCTCCCATAAGGATGTTGGATCTCGTCTTCCGGTTAGGTCAAATGGTGAGGACCGATGTCGGTCCGGGTCCCGAGGAGTAATCTTCCCCAGTTCGGGGGAAGCGCCCGGGCTAATGGATTCCGCTTTGCACAAACTCTATTATTTATTCAAATGATTTGCTAATGCACTTTTCACACCGTCGGGTCGAACGAGCGAGTCTAGCGCACGGCGAAAACAGCTTCTGCTATGAAGCTTGTGCCCAACTGACTCGGTTATCAATCGCAACTAGCAAAGAAGTCCACCGACCTTTTCCGATTCACGATTCCCGGACGAAAAGTGGTCTCACTACCGTCCCGATGGAGTCGCAAGGATTCCGGGGTGGGGTAAAGTGGCAAGATGATCACCACGGATTTACCACCGCCCGCCATCGGGTAGAATGTGAAAATGGTGAAAATTTTCCAATTTTATTTACCACCTACCGGCACTGATAAATGAACACCCCACGCGGGCAGTGGGCCCGGCTGAAACTGAGTCGTCGGAAATAAATCACTATCATAATCATTACCGAGGGCGGTAAAAGCTCTCGGAATGATGAAGCCCCCGCCACAGCGCCACGAATCGGGTGTGATTGTGGTGGTGTTGGCGTAGGTAAAAAATAAAGCAAATATTATCTACTCTTCTCAGCGAAAGTCAGCCCCATCCCGCGACTTACAACAGGACAGGTAGCATTGGTGAAAAGTGTTTTTCCATCCAGAGTGGTCGGCACAAAAACGTCGAAAAAAAACACACACACACAACCAGGCGACGACTATCCATTCCAACACCTCGTGTAAATGGAAAAGCGGGCGACAAAAAAAAACGGAAAAATAAAAGCATCAGGGTGCCATGCAGAAGGATTTTAAGGGATGGTGACCGGTTTTTCCTTTTTTTTTTTGTTACCGTTGCTGGTTCACTACCACCATTCTCTTCAAGTCAACAGATTGCATAATGATGACACACCCTTCTCGTGCTTCACTGTGAACCTCGAAGGAATGGATGCTCACATAATGAGGTCCATTCATCTCGTCACCTGACAGAAACCTCTCGGGCAATCGCAGGCAGTGCGCGGTGGGAAATGGTGGGCCCCGGTAATGGGAGGTGTAAAAAACTGGGTGCAAGCAGTGTGATGGTGGGTAAAATAATCATAATTCTTGGACCGGTTTGGTTGCCGCGTGGAAGAATGGAAAACTTCCGGCGACAGACGAAATGAATGTTGCTTTCAGTGGCGTGATAAATCAAAAGAAGTACACTGCAGAGGGGGGAAAAAATACATAGATCCACCCAAATTATAGCTGGAAAAATGGGACCACCAGTTTCGGGACAGTCGGGAAATGTAAAAATGGTTTAAAAACATTTTGAAAATGAATATGTTAGCAGGGTGCCAGATTGAACGGGGGAAATGATTTTCTAATCATCTTTCTTGAAGTGTTTCTAATGTTCTTTTAATAGAGTGTCTTTACGAGTTAAACGTTGGTCTAATTGTTTGATAACCTTTCTTTTTACTAGGTCTGGTTAACTACGCAAACCCGGTTCTAATTCATGCGGCTTATACGTATGCGGATTGCCTACCCGCAGGCGCTAATACTCTATAAGAGCAAATGAGTTATTTGAATCAATAGAATTACTATTAGTACATTTGTTTGTTTGTGTGAACTTTATAAACCTTTTTTAATTATACATATCCTGTAGCATATAACATGATTTTACACGCTATCTAACACCTTTGACTACCTTTTTTCTGTTCATATACTCCCTCGGAAAGACGAGAGACAAAGTTTTTGAAACTTTTTATTAAAACAAATTCACTGTTATGACACAAAATTGTTAAAAATTAATATGTCGTAGTTCTTGACTTAGTCACAATGAGTAAGATTAAGGAATAGGCGGTTCGATGGTAGATGCGACAGCGGCGACGGTTCTTTATGACTGTCCGCATTGAATAACTTATATATACAACGGTAAAATGCACTATGGCGTGCGTGATGTTTTCAGGATTCTTCATGTTTTTTACACGAACTCACGAACACAAATAACTACAATAACCTGTTGCTTGGATTTAAAGATAGCTTTGCTCTATAAAAATAGGCAGTTATCAACTATCGCACGAACCATTCGTCAACAGGTAGGACCGAGTATACAGATACAGATTATTTAAGGAAGGTGACTGGAAAATTCTGGCCAAAGCATGTCGGGTCAGATAGATTCTATAAGTGTAAAATTTTGAAAAGACCTGGATCACAATAGCACTATAAATATTACGGCCAGTTTGTCTAAATGTTGGAAGAGATGACTGGCTTTTATTAAGACAGTGTCTATTATTGCACAGAACAACTGTTGTTAAGGTTATTGTGGCTCTTAATGTGAAAGGGCTTCACACGGCAGGACCGGGTTTCAAGTCTCATCTGGGCCGTTCCCCCATAGTGAGGACTGACTATCCAACTATGTGGTTACAATAAGTCTAGTTTGCCAGAAATGGCAGGCATGACCTAAGAGGTCGTTAGGCCAAAAAAGAGAGAATGTGACGTCTAACACTGATCAAACATATTCTAAAATGAGTTGTTCCAACGGAATACTTGCTCCTTAACTAACATTGATAACAACCACTACATATTTTGCTCATAGATCAGCATATCTAGAAGGGTTCTTTGCGTACAATTTGGAATTTGTATTCGCTTCGGAGTTCAACTTAACTAGTATAGCTATAAACATTAACTCCTCATTGCTATTTTTCGTAAACTCTTGATATGTAAGAATATAACTTAAAGTTATTTGCATACGTACTTTAATTCACAAAAATCAAGGCTCTATGCTGGTATCAAAACAATAATTTAATGATTTCTGCACTCGAGACTAGAAATAAACCACAAAGCAAACACAATCGTTGACATCCTTGCGACAAGTGCTGTCACCCACAGCTAGGCGACATTATTCATTAGTCAGAAGTGTACCGTGCGCCCTATTGTACCTCCCGCGCCCGTTTGTTACTGAATAAATTGCTTCATGCCGCGTAATTTTATCTTCCCCCATAGTTTCGGACAAACAAAACTACTAACACCGGGCCACCGGGATGACCGATCGTGTAACGTGATTCCGTGTCAAGCGATCATAAATCCTAAAACAAATAAAAATCATCCAGCCAACGAAATTGTGCGCCAGACCGGTCGTTCCATTGTGCAGCACGGAAAACTGGAATGGTGGAGTGTGTTTTTGGTTTCAATGGATTGGCACCCGCAAATTCGTCCCCGAAGTCGAAGGTCGTGTACCCCCGCACCGGTTGATACCGTTTTACCATAAGCTACACTAAAATGCTACATATTTATCCTTCTATGCCGGTGTTGCAATAAAATTCAAATCTGACGCCCATTACGCTATCCGGTTTGCTTCGTACACTACTAACGGGATCGATAATGTAATAGGTCGATCATAATTCTGCCACACACCAAAGCACACCGAATCCAGCACAGAACAGGGATTAAACTTTTGGCAGTTTGTGGTGGCACCTTTTCACCTTTTGCTCACGCGAATTGGGCCACAGTATCGCCAGCAACATCCTTTTACAATCAACAAATTACATGAAATGCTTCATTTTTATGTGTTTTTGTCCTCCCCTAAGTTCGGAAACCGCACACAGGCGTATAAATTAAATCCTAAACCTGCTCACCGGTCATTAAAGGGATCTGGTTCGGGTAAAACTCGCCGAAAACTCCAGCCACTTCCGAGATCCTGCTCGATGATGGTCTAAAGACTCCGACTGACTCACCGGTCTCCAATACAGCATAATAAACGATAACTAATAACAGTATTCTTTCGGAGTTTCCCTCGCAAAAACACGGCACATGGAATAATTGAGTTGAAGTGCTCACGAGATGACCATTTCGAGGGTTCACGTACATTTCGGTACCTAATGACGAGTGTAAATAACTGGTGGCCCGTGTTAGGTATGGGCTGAATGGTGTAATCACTATTAAGCATGCACATACGAAGCCTTTTTTAACCTTCGAGTAGGATTGTTTGCTTAAATTCTGTATGTAAAATGTGTTATATACACAATTCACGACTTTGTAACATGTATAGAACTGGACATACAGAAATCCTGAGCTTCACAATTCAACCGGTGGCAAAGTGAAGTTCGCTTCCGTTAACAACTCCCCAAGAATTGCCACTCACATCTGCACAACAGAACTGGTGGAATCATTACAAATAAAAAACGCATGTTCACTGCTCCATGTGGCAAGCGATTACCAGGCTTTGCCATCGATAGCAAATCGTACCTTTAATGCCCCATAAGTGACCATAACGCTGCTTACGATAATGCTCTGCGATAATTCTTTGCAGCCACACGAGCTTAACGGATGCCCTTGACAAATCCCACGCCCGGGCGTCCGCGCGTATCCTTGCCGTTTGGTCGGAACCAGCTTTCTGGTGAGGGTCGTCTTACGCGCAGATTAGAGCGAAGACGTAAAGCCTCAAATTTATGACACTTACCTCGCACCACAAACACACACACACGCACTCTGTACACACGCTCGAAACCCGGAACGTATCTTAGCGGCATCTCCTCGAAGTACTGAAGTGTGAGCACGAATGTTGTACACTAGTAGCAGAATACAAAAGAAACGTGCAACATACACAGAAGGTAGCAATATTTAAACGCGCGATGGTGGAAGCTTTATGTTGTTCATAAATTAAACCGCACACCGTGTGCGCACTGGTTTGGCTCAGGTGTTGCCATTGACAGTGTGAGCTTCGGGGCTCTAGAAGATGAGTCTGTCGGTTCCATTTTCCGATCAATTACACCTTCTCTACACCGAATTAAAAGTGTGCGAAACATTCTCACACACCCGATCGCTTCGAGCGTTCCACAACCACTTCATCCATCACTGTCAGGGAGTGGGCGAGTGTGTTTGCCTGTGGTGCATTGTCACAACTCTGTCTCGGAACGGTTTGGTATTTCGTGCGGGACAGAAATTGCTGCGCCTGGATTGCTGCAAATTTCGACCGTAACTCAATTTTCTACCTACCTTCCGCCTCCAAATCGAACTGTCCGTGGCCGTTGTCCATGCGGAAAGGGGGAAAACTGTTTACCCAAACACCACCAATATCAATCAAGCACCGTATTCATCAGCGGTACAATTGGGAAATGGCTTTTCCATGCCTGCGAGCGGTACGAGATGGCGTTATTATTTAGCTATCGGCTTTTTATTTAATTTACGCCTCAATTGAAACCGGATGGAGCTAATTTTTGGAGTTGCGTTTGTGAATACTTCCACCCCTTGCTGAGTACTTCATCGGGTCCATCAGGTGCCTCGGCCCTGCAGTGTCAAACTGTTGCTTGCAGGGACAATTGTAGACTGTCCATCAAACAGCACAACCTTTTGTGTGAACAATTTACAACAAAAAATACATTGAAAAACACTGTTGTAATCCTTCCACCGTTCAGCGCTCACGAAGTTCAGCGAATTAATGTATAAATTATTCAACCGACACTCCCCGGATCGGGTTCGCCTGCCCGTGGGTTTGTTTGAAGTATGCGTTCCGTGTCAGTCATCGTGACTGACTGGCCAAACACGAGTGCGTCACATTCACGCGCACATTGGATTAATATGGAAAAATGCAGCTTTATTTTTGGTTCCCTGTTTCGCTCACAATACGTGCAGAATGCTACTCGAGAGCAACCTGTTGACGTGGGTGATTGGCGAACGCTGGTGGGATGATTGGGTTTTTGCATTCGTTGCATTCGTTGTCAATTTGATGAGGATATTATTGATTGATTTTGGTCGCTACCGTTGAAAGTGTGTAAGGTAGAAAAAGAGAGCTTTTTTAATAAAATCCTGGAAAATTAACTTAATTTTAAGCGGAATATGACGTTCTTATGATGCATCATTTTAATTATTAATTATGATTACAATGTTTAATAATATTCAGATTTCAGATATTGCATTCTATTGGTCAGCTGCTTAGGCAAGGATATTTGGTAAAATGATATCTTTAAGTTTTCGGTCCATTTGACGATGCTAGACCAAGGATCTAATCTCGCTACATGGCCCGAAAGTACAGCAATTTTAGGCGAAGACTTCGTGAAATTTTTGGAGCCAAAGAAGAAGGTATCCTGAGACATTTTGAGGAACATTTTTGTGAAAAAAAAGTTCAATTAGCATGCATTAAGTATACAATATCAATATGTAAAGATAACAATATCTTTACATTTTTTTTTATTCATATAGAACGGCCGTATTGCTTATTCTAAATTACAATTAAGGAACTTATTCTAAAATACAATAAGTTGGGAGACATTTCCTCCTCCTAACCGTGATAGGGCACCTTATCCCGAGTGTACTCGGTTGTTACGATGCAAAGTATTCCGTCATCCTAATTCGAGGGTCCATTCATAGCTGGGGTCTGTATCGGGCACCATATCCCGGGTGTAATCGGACAATTCGTTGCTAAGTGTTCCGTAATCCGTATGCGATGTCCAGATTCAAGCGAGGGTCTTTACCGTAGTCCATGACTCAAGCGGGTTCTGCAGCTTGGAGCTCTACATGGGGCCTCCTAGTCGTTACTTGCTGCCTTGCCTGTCGAATGCTTTGGTCGTTGCAACTGTGCCGTACCAAACCCATCAAAAACCGTACTCAATCACTCTTCCTTTCATTCATCCATTCATACATCATCATTCACACAAGCGAGGTACAACACATATAAAAGACAGACAAATAGTAGGAAAACAGTAGGAAGAGGGAGGGGAGATCACACTAAGAGTCCATTCGCTCGGCAAAAAACAAAGATTATCCTCAGGTAGGCCTCGTCTTCGTCTCCCAGCAAATCCCGAATAGGAACATTGGGTATCCTTCCAATGCCTTTAACTGCGTCGAGCAAGGCGGGTCGAGCAGCCTCGTACTCCACACAAGACCATAAAAGATTATCTATGTCGTGGTATCCGAGGCCACAGCCACAAGCTTTGGAGTCGACCTGTCCTATACGCTGGAGATGAGCGCCCAATGCGAAATGGTTAGACCTTAGTCTAGACATCATTCGAATGAACGCACGATCTCCTGAGATGCCATGGAACCAGGGCTTCAAGCTAACTCAGGGAGTGATCGAATATAAAAACCTCCCGAGTTCATCTGTGTCCCACATACTCTGCCACCGAGCCATACAGAGAGACTGTGGGGCACGCATGTGCTCGTGAGGTAGGATAAGCCTATCGAAAAAGGACCCTTCCGAAGCACCCTTTTTGGCCAATTGATCTGCCTTTTCATTGTCATGGATACCGCAATGAGAGTGCAACCAAACGAGAGATATTCGGAACGATTTCTCAAACAACGAGCTTAGGACCTTTAAAATTTCTTGCACAAAGTAGTCTGGGCTCTTAATAGCCTTCACAGATTTAAGTGCTTCGAACAGCGCTTAAGCAGTCGGAGAATATGAAATATTCATCTGCAGGGCAAGCTCTTATAATTAATATATCTTTACATTTTATCATCGCTACAAATGACAACTCTGCCTTAGTCAGGAACTATAACTCATGCTTTAACTTCTGTAGCCATTCCATGGCTGTCCTGCATACAGAGTTACCCTGCATCTTTCCCGTCTTCTTTACAAACCCTTACCAGTACTGCAACACGGGTTACACAACACTATCCATTATTCAGAAAACTCTGAATAGCCAACAAGCAGGCAGCAAAAAAAAAGTTACATAAAAATACAGCCAGCGAATCCTTACTGACGGACATTCGGTCACTTTTCAACGTTACTTCACCCGTTATTTCCTGTCGAGCTAAACCACTTTCCAATCACACACACACACTCACCCGTGTGGGAGCTTTCAGACGTGTGAGAGCTTTCCCATTTTTTGTATGTTTCGCTGCAACCACCATGTTGTTCGAACGGCTCTCGTCTCACATACCACGGGTGGCGGCATATACCCTGATGGTGATGGTTTTGAATAATTTATTTATTTGCAACATGACAAAGGTTTTTCTTTCACATCGTTTCCTCACACGCCTCACTTTTCGCTGCACCCCGAATTGTTATATTGGTAGCAAGGTGACTTCAATTTACACTCTGCTCTAGGCCTCGGCCTCAAACAGCTTTCGCTTCAGGGTTACAGTCGGTGCTATTGTTTTTGCTGCGATGTAATTTTGACAAATGTCATTTCGCGCAATTTGAACATTTACTCTCTTTTCCATTTTGTTTTTTCTTCTTGCACTGTGTGCGTCTGTATGTAAAATGATACTTTTTTATAATTTTGGTTTTTCCTTTCAACACCACACGCATACACAAGCCAATAATGGTGTGAGTAGAGATAGTGTGAGATGGAGCGTTGGAGCGATCATATAGAAGGGCAGGAAACAAGTGCCCACCAGACTGACATGTGACAATTTTACCACATACAATTAACCGCACCAACACCATCATCAGCTTGCTGCATGTCCGTTTCCGTGACAGCGGAACTTGTGATTATGCATGCATACACATAGTGCAGCTTATACTTTTACTACTGTCTGTTGTATGCCGCATAAAGCACGATTTAAACTGATTATAGTTTTTTACATGAAAAGACAACAATTTGAATAAAAATTGATATAAAATTTAATAAAAAAAAATTATGTTTCATATCATGTTTATTCGACACACCGGCAGAATCTTCGGTTAAACTTTGCACTTCCATTCACTCTACAAAACGGAGTTATTTCTGCAATAAATAAGCTATATTTTCAATTTACTTATCATATGCAACTGTTGCACAAGGAAAAATAAACGCATCTTCGCATTCACAACAGCGATCAAACCTAAACCAAAAAAATAGAGAATTCGATACGTTTACACTTTGAGTTGCGTCATTTGTTTTGATTACCGCCAATAATCTACATTGTGTGCGTAAACTTTAGCCATAATTTATTTTCATAATTCACTGCCCGAGGTCAACGCGGTAACGGCGCAACAAATGGATCCCGAAAAGCCTGTTAACTTAGCCGTGGTGCGTTCGTTTAATTTGCTCGATATATTGGTCGGGTTTTATGTACATCCACTTCTTCACCATTTCCATTCGCCTGGATTGCATCGATCGATAATCGGGAAGCGCATATGGACATTATCACCGGCCAGCGAAAAGATGTGTGCCGATACGACAATCTACAACGCATATGTCGACGGCCGGGAGAAAAAGAAGAATGGCAACGTGTAACAGCAACAACAGCAACATGAACAAAAAATAAAACGAAGCACTAAGTGTTCGGAAAGTGCGGCGAGAAACATGTTTGAGGATCATCCGTCCCATCCGTCCCATTGCTGTAGATGGGCGATAATAAAATATCCAATCAAGAATATTGCACGGCGTCTCTCCGGTTGCCCTTTTACATTGCACGTTCCGGTTGGTCCAAATGGCGGGGTGCAAGCACCGAAAGTGTATGCAGCTGGGTTGGAAGAACCCATCGCCGACCCATCGTTAGTGGCGAAATTAAATGCAAACAGAGCAGGAATTGGCTGGTCGGGCTTCCTTTGCTGGGTGTGAATGGTCGGGCGCGTTCAACGTGTTGGGACGAGAAGCAAATGTTACGTCCAGCAGGGTTGAAGATGCATTCGATCATTAAAAAAAGACCGAAAATAGCCTCAACTATGTTCAATCGGTTTGTTGTGATGGACGAACATGAAAGCAAATGGCTGTGGGTTTATCTAATTAAACAATATTTTATTTTCGATGTCCAAAAACTATTTTACTTATTCACAAGTAAATTATGCGTATTATTAGCTTATTATTTAGAATTATTCGTGGAGAGAATGACTATCCCTTCATATTCGTTTGAATAATTTGTGTGATGCACATTGCATAACATCAGGCGTATAAATCGCAAATGTTCTTCACGTTAACTTATACAATTCTTAAATGCAGGTTAACAGTATTAAACGCTTCCTCATGTTACTTTATAAGCTGCTTATCATCACGATCGCTTTATCTCCAAAAGGAACCGATCAGAACGGTGTTGATTAACAATCAAACGTACAATGAGCGACAAAATTATCTTCACCATTACCTCATCATGCAGATCGACAATCGCACCAGATCCATCGGCACATCCTGCGCACAACAACCGCACGCCTCGCACAGAACAGCCACAGAAATTAAATAATGCCTCCCGTTTTGTCGAACGGAAAAGAACGCCGCACGGTCGGCGAGGGACGCAAAAGTCGGAAATTATATTTTCGCTCGTCCATTTGCGCTCGTTCAATGGGTAACAATTTTGCTGATCACTTATGCTACTCCCCATCACCTCATCCGTTCGTGTGTGCGTCATGTATCGGTGGAGTCGCCCGGTGCAGAAGGGGCACCCGGCATTCCGAAACCGAAGTGGCCAATAATTTATAAATGTAAACTCGGCTGGCTGCCCAACGAGCGAGTAGTAGTATGTTTGCGGAACGATGTTGCATTTTCGGGGTTAAAATTAAGTTCCCTTCCCGTGCACCGTTTCTCACCATATCCGGGGCTCGATGGTTGACGAATATCGAGGAACCGAGGATGGTTTTCCCAGTAATATGCGTCCATATTCCATTGCTGGTCCGAAGCTCGAAGAGATTCCTCTCTCAGCTCCCATAGTAACAACCATTTGTGAAGGGGAAATTTATTCCACGCTGACCGAAGGAATGTGCCGGACCCGTGCATGCAGCACTGGAATCGATATAAGTGCGTTTATTTATTTAGGATTTAATTTATTATATAAACGGTGCACGCTGTTCATTGTTGCAGTGTCTGTGTCGGCTGTGCGAGTGGTTATTAGGTGATTTTCGGGCTTGCAAGAGCCTCACAGCTTCTCGTGTGCAAGCCCATTTGAACCACGGGATGAATGCAAAGGAGGACAAATAACGGGGGAGGGGGGCAGACTATGGGAAGCGATACCCATCGATTGGAAGGTGATGAACGATACCGGTGGACCGAGCATAAAATTGCACGCTTTCAAACGTAATCGAGCCTGGAGTCGTTCGCTAAAACCAATGAACGGAGCGAGCCCTTAATGCCGAGTAACGTTCCAAAAGGTTCCGGGGACCGGTGAAGCATTTAGTAACACGCTTGCAGCACTCCGAGTTTGAGTGCAGGGCCAGGAAATTGATACGGTTACTTCCTTGGGAATGAGTTATGGCGGTGGTCGGGCAGCGTTGAATAATTAATCTGGAGTGCAGTTGATTTATACAGCTCTCCGTTTGTGCTGGGGAGCCGGAGTGGTTTTTCCTCGATCGATTTCCTGCAGGATGTAAGCGAAAAATACCTGCCAGGTTGAAATTGGTACCATTGCCACAAAACCGGTTTCGAGTATTTACGATTGAGCCGTAAAACTCGCTGATTAGAGAGAGAGAGAGAAAGCGTTAGAGAGCATTGCCAAAACCGCGCACATCATAAGCCTCGAACGATAAGGGATGTTGGGGCAATAGAATGGGCGAGGTTTGGTAAATTAAACGCCAACCGCCAATGCCAATCGAAAAGCAATCGAATACTTTACAAAACCATTACTGATCTAAATCCTCGAAATATTTCTTCAATCATCGTTTTTTCCAGGATTTCCTAATTTAAAACTAATTGGAACATATTTGTATCATGCTTTTTCTTTCGGTTCACAGGAGTTGCTTAGTTGGACCACAGCTGGAGATAAAAATCTGTACACTAGGAACTGTGATAAATCGCATAGCATATCCTGCTGACTACTGCCACCTCGAAGGTGCCGGAAGACAATCACAACCAATGCCGATCCGGTGGATGGCCTGGGAAAGCGTGTTAATGGTAAGTGGAAGAGCGATAGAGTGCAAACGAAACACTTCGATCAAGATTGATTCTTACACGCACGTTACCCTTAATATTTGCAGGGCAAGTTCACGTCCAAGTCGGACGTCTGGTCGTTTGCCGTAACGCTGTGGGAAATTTTAACCTTCGCCCGTGAGCAACCGTTCGAGAATCTGAGCGACGACAAGGTGATCGAGAACATTGGTCACATGTATCAGGACAACAAGAAACACGTAAGTACTGTGCAACATCGCCTGCAGAAGATGTAGTGAGATTGATGAGGAACGTTTATTAATATATTACATACTGCTCTATTACTTATTTGCTGTTTCCGGAACTTCTGGTACATACGGTAGCCGAGTAAAAAGTTGTTCATCTTCTAATCAATTTAGCAATCAAGCTTATGGCGCTGTTAGAAACTCACAAGAAACAAAGAAATCTTACGAAAAAGCAGCATCCATTTCGCTAACAATTTCACTCACCCAACCGAAAGCACAAAATTGAACGACAATGAGTGACTGTGTAATGCAACGACATAAAAAAAAAACTACGAAAATCCCTCTAAACCCGGAAAACCGGAAGCTAAACGAGCAACACACAACCAAACGAACCATTTTGTCTCGCCATGTATGATCCCTTTCATTGCATTTGAAACACGTCCAGAAATGGTACCGAATGGGATATAACACTTTCGAAAGCATTGCTTCCACTGCTGCCCGTTGTGATCGAATAATGGCCACGGGGAGCATTTCATCCTTTTGCCATTGTCGTGAATTCCGCCGTCACGTTTTTTTGTTCACTCGCTCACATTTTTCCCTTTTCACTACACGTCGAACATTATTTCCCTCCCTGCTGTGTGAGGGTAATGTGGGACTCTTGAGCAAAAATGGTCTGTGTGACGTATAATATGCTTCTACGGTTGTACGGACAAGATAAGGGCTTTTCTTTCTTTCAACGTTGCGTTTTATTGTTTTTCGGAAGCTTTTGTATTAGCTTTTTCGCCGCGATTTTTATAAATGGGGTTTCGTGAGTGCACAAATTCGCGGAAATCCTCATGCATTTAGCAGGTTGCCCCCATTACGTACGAGTTATGGCACAATTTGTAAATGTGGAAATTCAATGACTATTTCCATCACGTTTGCAATTGGATTTCTGTTTATGTACTTTTTTGATGTGTTTTTGTAGTCTAAAAGGACTGCAAAAGATTGATTTTTAAATTTATAATGTGTATCATTTAAAGAATAAGGTCTTAGTAATGTTTTAAAGCTGTTAGAGCTCTTTTCCTAACCTATGTTTTGCCTTCCGTAACGACTTCCGTAAGCTTCCGGAAGCTTCCGTAACGATCAAAGCAGGCGAAAATATTTTTGTTACTTTTGAGGAGGATCGATTTATATATTTGAATCTCTTATCCTAACCCCCGAAGCTCCAATTTTAACCTCCAAAAGTAGTTCATCTTTTATTGAAGGTTAGAAAGCTTAAATCTCTTTTTACATTTTCAGAAACATCTGGCAAATAAGCAATTCGTTAAAATTAACATTTTCACATTAAAACTATAATTGATTTTAAATTCTCCAAATTAGCTGTACCACCCGAGATTTCAGACTCTCAAGGGCAGCTCAAGTGTTAAACACATCGGAGATTTGATTCATACACTAACCAACCACACCACCCAAGCACACAAGGGACACATTTAAGAGCCGTCGGATTTTGCTGAGCTATTTATAATTTGAACATATATAATTCACGACGTTCCTCTCTCGTTGACATCATATGTTACATATCTCGGGTTAGCTAGGTGTTTCTGCTAGACAAATAATCGTCCACCCTTGTTCCGACCGAGACAAACCGGATGATACGAACGACCATCACCACCATTTCATTCGACCCATCAGTCAAATGTGTAATTTTGTGCTATTTTGAAAAGCCGGTTTTGTGGTTCCTTGGAACTACTGAATGAATGATGAACCTTGAATAATCCATACCAGTCCTCGCTACCTGACACAAGGGCGCTGACTCTAAACGGCTTCGGAAAGCATTAACACAAAAAGGCTTAGCATACACACAGGAACACATTCACCCGGAAACAACCCTTTACCGTAGAAAACCATCATCCCCTTTGCGTAGGTAGAATATGACCGTAAAGAATGACGCGCTTAGGGAAAAATGAGTAAACGAGGCTCGATTGTGTCAGCTCGTTTGGTGACGTACTTTAAATTGGAGCACCCGAACCATGCGTGTCTTGAGAGTGTAAAAATAATTAAATTCATCATTTGTTCAAACACCATCCCCATGTGGGATGCGGGAGTCACACCCCGTGCGGAAGGGCGGGAACTAATCACGTTTATTAGGTCCTGACTCTAATGAAATTCATGCGCCTACTTTCCTAGACACTCGGGCGTGAGTTTAACCGTGCCGCTAAAATGTTACCTCTAATGGCATCATATTTATGACGCCAGGATGGGAAATTAAAGGAATGACGTTCTTTCGTGTCCTATTCTTTAGTTGAAGCTTGTGTGTGACCATGATTGACGTCTGCCAAAATGTCTAGCGATCTACAATTTTTGGGAGAAAGCCAACAACCATAAATAAAAATATTTTAAAAAAACCACCCCATCTGGTATCATCTGGAACGTCACAAGGTATGTCGTCGGCAGCGTTTAATTGCCCACCATCTAGTGTCCACATTGCCAATTCCGGCCGTTGTAAGATGTGAGGAAGAAAGCACTAAGAACGGGGAAAGTTGAAACTTTAATCAGGTAATTAATATTAATGACTAATGTCGCGTCCCATGTCACGTCTTGGTAAGGAGCAGCCAACCTCTGTAAAAGGCATTCTGCTTCACTGTCTTCAAAATTCAAACGTTTCAACACGCGCACAACCACCGGAAAGGATCAATCTTATTGCGTTTTCGCTGCTGCTGCTGCTACTACAGCTCCTCATGTCCTCCCAAAGCGTCAATCATATGTGCCACACATTAATACCCACACATCTGCTGACGACTTCCATTCGTTGAGGTTTCCCGGCCGGCTTTTCTGGTTTCCTGTATGAGACGGTTTGATGGTTTAGATTAAATCCATCGCAACAGTACGGATAAGCGCCTTTCGGCAGCGGTGTGCAACTTCGAAACAATCCTTCTAAGACTGTTTTCGGGGTGAACCGAATGCGCACGCACAATCTGGCGCTGTAATAAATATTAAATTACACTATGAATAATGATTACTCGCATCCTTGTCGGCGCGCTTCACCAGCGACTTCGAGCAAAGAGGCTTCCCGTAGCTTCCGGCATGAGCTTAACCGTACCACACACGCCTACACTTAACCAGCGGATGCAACTGTGTTCGAACCTTAATTACTATTAGCGATTGAACTCCCTGAACATTCCCTCGGTTGCAATTCAACCGGTTAAAAGCGTCCTGGGGGAAACCGCTCACTTTCCTCACTGGTGTAATGTTGTTGCAAATTAAGTGTTATCGTGTTTGAAAATTTAACTTTAACTATCGAAATTCCAAGACAATTTGTCCCTATGTTGACGCGCGCACACACACCAGAAGCTGATGTTGATGCATGATTAATGTAAAATCCCGTCCCTAACACTTGAGGTAGTATAGCGCCCCGGCTATGGTTCACACCATGCCTGACGGTGCTGAAGGAAGGAAAAAGTGAACTTATTAACTTGCTCCAATAAACACCAGGGTTAATTATGTATGCGCATTAGGTGACGCTCTGTTGCACTTAGCTGATGAATTCGGGTGCAAACAGGCATACGCTCAGTTGCCGCAGGGTTTATGTCATGAATCAATTTTACAGTCACTTGGCGGGTGTTAGCATTGCGAAAGAAAAGAAGATTTCGTAGCTATAGCTTGGAAGTTTTTATTGTGTGTGAGGAGAATTTAACTTACAGGCAAAAAAGAACACTTTTTGCTTTAGATTAATTTACTCCGTAATTGTGACTTGCTTATTACAGTGTTTCTCACTTGATAATGCAAAGTTACCTATGATTTTTGCAAACGCTCCATACGAAATCGTATGTAGCGTTTGCAAAAATCATAGGTAACTTTGCATTATCAAGTGAGAAACACTGTATGTTAGGTTGAAGACTGGAAAAGTAATAGATTCCCTTAACAGCAATGGTGAATCTCGTCTAGGAATGGTAAAAATGGAATATCGAGAGATCTCGCTAGGTTGTAGAACCATTGAAAAAGAAAAAGTGTATCTTGATTTGTCTGGACGATGAGGATGTATTGCATGGCTCACGGACTTAAGTTGAATAGTCAACGAAACAAAAATTAGGGAATATAAAATTTTCCTGAAAACGATAGTTCTTCGTTGTTTATGGAGGCCTTAGTGTCCTCCGACAACGTGTAGGATTCACTCTCATCTTTGCGCAATAAACAAAACTTTTTATATAGTAAGAAACAACTAAAAACAATACTATAAATTTCTCTAAGTACCACAAAAAGAAATAAATCAAATTGCCAAAGATTAGAGTTATATTTAAAGAACTTTTCCATGTATCACAGTTTAGGGTCTGTTCCAAGCTTGAGGAGTGCACTATTTGAAGGCTAATATTTCGATGTACTTAATAACCGGAGGATAAACAGTACCAACACAATGTTAGTATAGAAATGATAAAATAAGACAGTTGACGTGACTCAAAACAATCGCCATTTTTAAAGAATGCAAATGTATGTCATTGTTAAGGTGCTGATTGTTTTTTATCATCAAATTTCAAAAGAATTATCTCCTGATTATCTCCAAATTCTTCGATAGCAAAAATTGTTTATATTTTCTATCCTTTTTAGTCTAGTAACGATTGTTGGTTTCACTTATCAAGCTTTTGTTGTAGTCACAAGTATCTCTCACCAGTCTAACAAAAACTTGCAAAGGTTCCATCAAAGACTTCAACATTCCTGGTAAAGTGATTAACAGAATGAGATAACTTATTTTTCACATCTCATCTAGATGAAGACAATCAGAATAAGGGGTCGACAAATCTCTTATGCAACTCCTAGCTTAACTTAAAATTATAAAAAAAGACAAATGTAATCATTAAATTTGAAACATTTGAAACATTGAGTTTCGTACGTAACAATTAACAGTCTTAAATCATTTTCCATTGATTATCACGCTTCAAGATTCATGATGAGAAAACAAAACACTTTACTGCATAATATAAGACACAAACATTCGGAAAGATGCGCCGAAGTAGATAGGAAAATACAGAACATCGCATCCAATCGTGCGCCCTTCAACCAACGCAGTGAAAGTGTCTTTCTTCATCAGTGATAATTCAAATTGATAGCCACCCCGATAGCTGCGATCTTCCCATACTGGAAACGAACCAGACAAGCAAAAAAAACACAAATACAACCAGGGAAAACCTTCCATGAAAGGACATAGCATGGAAGAACCGCACCATTTTCCACCATCAACCAATCACTCAACCGTCAATGGCGTCCATCGTGCAATGAAGTCGCACGGTGCAAAAGTGCAGCAGTAAAGCCTTCTCTGTTCGGCGCGTCGAATCGAATTTCGATTGATTGACGGCGAGCAGGGAACGGTGCAAAAGTATTCAGTGTTCTCGATTTTACAAGAGCCTCTTGAATTTCCCGGAAATGCTTACCATCTTACCTTACGAACTGCTCCGTACGTCCGTCCAGCAATCAAGACAGACAGTAGTTGGTTGCTAGGTCTGTGTGTTTTGGGTACTTTTTTATGTTGAGCTCTTTTTTCCCAGATGCTGATTGAATAACAAAAAAAAAAATGGTGGCATATTTCAACTTAACATGGAAAATTTCCCGAAGTTTCACAAAAGAGTATTTTTATGAGTGAAATGAATGTAACATATTATGTCATGAAATGTAATGAAGGACGTAACTCGCTTCCAGCAGCACTCAATTGTTGGCGAAAGATTAGATTCAAAATCACACTTGTCTGTTTCTCATAGTGTGAGGTTTTCTCTTGAACTGCAATAAAAAAATCAACAAAACAAAATAAACTTTTGGAATTTTGATTCTCCACCATCTCTTCCATCTACTAGTATTGTTTCCATCTCTGTTCGCTCCAGCACAGTTCTGTTCCTCATTATTTTTGATGTAGTACACTTGCGGCCCTGCCGAATTCGTCCGGTCACAACGCTAAAAACCACTTCATCGCTACCTTTTCAACTCCTCTAATGAACATTATACAATTGTTAAATGTCACTTTTCAACAACGCACACCGAAGCGCGCACTGTGCACGAAGCACGTCGTCTCCAATTTGTACCATTCTCGGACCATTATTCTACCACGGGTCATGTTTTTCTGGTAAATTAAAACGATAAAGTGGTCGGTTACGACCACGTTACTTCTTGCACGCTTCACCCCGGCTTGAAGCACCGGGGTCTGTTGGACATTTTTCGAACTCGCTAACTCGACAAGCGAGAAAACTCTAAAAGGAAAAAGAAATGTCAACTGAAGTAGTCACCACCATCTCAAGCAGCGCCGTCTCAAGTGGAAGTTAGTACGGTACTTTAGCTGAGTTTTGGAATTTTTAACAACAACCAGCAGACAGTTGGTTAACGGTCAACTGTAATGTTTGAAGAGTTTGAAAACTCTCGTTTGTTTGGTCTCACTTCTCTTTTCTGAATGTGTGTGTGTGTTTGTCAGAACAGTGGATTTTCAGTGGTCTTTAAGGAATCGTTTAATGCAACACGTACATTTAGAGATGACTTCCTCTTCAAGGACGAACACAATTCATATCAGATTTCATCGCTAATTAAAAACCTAATTTAAATTCGTGTCCTGTTCTATCTGATTCTTCCAGATTCTGCTTCCAATTCCCGTGGGATGTCCGCGAGAAATCTACGATCTGATGTGCGAATGCTGGCAGCGTAATGAGGCGAGCCGACCGAACTTCCGCGAAATTCATCTGTTCCTGCAGCGGAAAAATCTTGGGTACAAACCAAATGCTTCTCTTTAATAATAATGGATTACACAACATTATCAATACCCATACACATCCCACAAACACACATAGAAAGCACGAAAGAATGAAACATAAGACCACATTACACTCAGAAAAAAATGTCATCACCTCGCACGTATTTGTTTTGTTTGCTGTAGTGTTTTTAACGTCAAAAACTATGAGAAGCGAGATAAAACAAAACGAGACAGAAGGAAGTACATAAAAAGCGCCGACTTATACATTGAAACGAACGAATAGAAGAACAAACGAACGAAAGTATAGAATAGAAAAGATAAACGAACATCCAATGTTGTACAAAGCATGCAATTTTTGTTAAAGAAAAAAAAGTTAAATTATTCCATTCCCATTATTTTTTCTTTTCTCCTGTGAACGTTTACTTAATTAGTGAAGCTTGTTTTTCTGTTTCTGCTTTCCCCTACGACTTTTACGATATTTTTGTTTAATTTGCAATTTATTTTTTACTTTTTCTTTACCACTATGAGTTTCCTGTTCGCTTTTTCTATCACTTTCATTACTTTTTTCGTGTTTGCGTTTACCAACAGTCAACTGTGTCGTGTGTGTGTGTGTGTGTGTGTCGAGTTTTGCACCTAATTTCCTTCTTTTTTGTAAAGTTATGACTTTGTTTGAAGCATTTTGTTCTTCTTTTATGTGTTTCGTGTGTTGTTTTTCCTTGGTGATACATACTGGTAGTGCTTTCAAAAATTTGATTTGCATTGTTTACTGTTTCCATCATATTTTCCCTCATACCTAAATGGTAAACTTGTTTTAGTTTGTTTTGTTTTTCCTGTTTTGTATATTTTATACAGTGTCGTCCCTGTTTGTAAATGTGTTTTATAGCACACAAACACCACTTAAACACTCACCAAAAACACTTTGATGATTATGTAGATCGATTTAAAAAAAATCATTTTTCATTCTACCATTTCTCTCTCTTTCTCTCTCTCTCTATTTTTCCATTTGCAGTGAGTATTTTCACCATAACTAAAATCAGGAGTAAACCCATAAATCCTGTCCAGCAAATCATAGTGAAACAATGCGTTCTTTACTCTTTTCATGTGTTGTCACATGAAATTTTCTTTCCCTTTCAACAAAAATACACGAACCCCCATACACTCATCAAAACAAACACAACACACAGCCCAACCGCACACCGTACTAGCTGATCCAGTCCGGTTGATGACGGCCAAGCGAACGAAAACGCTGACCAGAAACTAGTGTGGCGAAGATGTGCGGACTCCCTACCCCATGTGCTAAGTGAAAGTCTTTCAAACTATCTTTTGAGCATCCCGAAAAAGCGCTCCTGAACACGACGAAGGAACATTTGGTGCAAACAACAGCATGGTGAAAGCCTTGTGAAACACACACACTCACACACTAAGAAGACGATCGTACTGAAATGTGATTATGGCACAGGGCACAGATTTAACTGATCGTGATCGCTCATTTCATTAGGGATCCTCATCGGCAATCAGTTGATTCTGCTTCGGGGCAGGAAAACCAGACCATATCGAAGACGAATTCACTCGAACTGAACTTTAAGCGTGGGGGATATATAAACCGATGAAAATCTGTGTGATGTAATTAGGTTTACATACGGCAACGAAACGTAGTAACTATCGATCCCACCAACCAAAAGAAATTCGGACACAGAAATTGCACACAACGCTCGAGGAACTGCAAGATATTCAAACAGAGTTGATCCCACTTTTTTTTATTTTCTAATTCGGTGGTTTATTATTATTTACCTATTCCCACGTCGAGAATGCGATTACGATAATTTAACTTTCTAAAACAGTTAGGTAACTCTTAAAGCTAGAGCAAAAACGAAGTAAATCGAAAGTGAAAACCAAATGAAGCAAATGCCATGTGTAAAAAACAAAAGAATGAAACGGTTTTACAAAACAACAAACACTCTGTACGTAGCGTAGATACTACCCATTTAAGATGTAAGAATAATGTAAACGACATACACAAAAAAAATCACTAACAAATGTAAGTAGCACTGTAAAGAACATTATTCCTGTGTACATTAAGGAGGGAGCATACGGGAGAAGAACGCGCGACCAGTAAGTTTCATCTGTTTCTTCAAACCTGTTATTGGTTCAAACTGTTTTGTGAATTTATTACCTTTCTTTTTCTACAAGTTCCTTGTTTAACACTCATACAGAAAAAAAACACAGTAAAACACACTTAAGAACTCCTTTGAGGATGAATTACCGATCGATGAAGAAGAAAATGCTGCTAAAAATTCTTAAAGGCAGTTTCATGTTTATAATTTTTCAAAACAAAAGAAAACAAAGTATTTATCTACAACTGTTTTAGGTGAATTTCCTATTCTACTTTAGCTTCTTCTAAAACAAACAGATAGAAAAACCTCTTGAGAACGCGTTTCATTAGTCATATATCGTTTCCCATTCGACGTGATGGCAACAGTAATAAAAGTATTCAAAATATCATTCGTATCGTTTTCATCGGTAAGCAATTTAGCAAACAGAGGGTCAAGTTTAATCATTATTTAACAAAAAGAAAATCATTAGTAGTGTAGAACCCATCGGTAAGGAGTGTTAGAAAGAGTGGAAATCTAGTGCGAATAGTTCTCGATTCTCGATTCCCGCACGAACCTCTGCCGTTCAACAGAGAAATCCAGATAAATAGTATGAAAAAGCAGTCGAAAAACTATTACTATCTCGTCCAATAAAGAGAGTAAGTTTGAAAAACGAAACAATACACAATACAAACAAAACCTTTTACATCACAAACTGTTTACGTTGATTCCGAAATATGTTGATTGTTTTTTGTTTTTTCTTCCTTTTACAGTACTTGACACAATTTGCTTTTATTTTGTAAATTGTATTTTCTTCTTCCAGTTTTGTTATCTGTTTTATGTTGCGTAAGTATGATTACTATTCCTTTACTTTTACGTTGATCCTTTTGCTCATCGTTCTTTTCTCGAAACACTACACAAAACATAACATAATTTGGCAATTAAAGAATAATGTCGAAAGAAACACACCCCAAAAAGCCCACAAAATCGGAGTGAGTACGCAGGTGCAACTAAACTGACTGCGAGTGCACCTACGAATATGCATAAGTGAACCTTGTCTTCCCGCTGAACTAAATTGTATATTAAAAAGAACGAGAAAAACAAAGCAAACTAAAAAAAATAATAAACAAACAAACGATTAGAAGCTTACCGATCCGAATGTAGTGTAGAAAACCTAAAGAAAAAAAAAACAAAACATATTAGAAACGTTGCATGCGGTGTACACTCAAACACCCGAGTAGAATATGAAGCAAAAATTAAGAAATTGCAATTGGCAGCTTTTACAATTTGCAAAAAAATGAATAGTTTTCTCTAGAAAATGGAATTTGAAAAAAAAAACATTGCACATAAGACGTGAATGGTTTTCGTGTTTTCTTTCCCACCCATTTTCCGGCAACAGTCAAATAGTTGAGGATGGAAATAGAGTGCAAAAAAGAGATCTCTGAAAAATCCCCCCCCTGTACAACTCTTGCTAACTTCAACTTCAAACGGTGCTATCTTATGAGTTTTAATTTCTGATTTTTAGTTTCCTTTGTGGAGGACACTTTTGTGACAATAAGTATAAATACGATTACGATACGATACATGAGATGCTCACAGTGCTTAGAACTATTATCGAGACCAGAAACGGCCCGGATACAGCAGGGAGTAAAAGTAAATGCAAACGAAATGCAAGACAAGAAGCAGAGAAAGAAGCTGAAACTATTATTAAAAAGTGAAATCGATTTAAAGCTATATATTTTTCTTATAATATCTATTACCACTGCAAACGCTGACGTAATGGAAACGAAAGGAACCAAAAACGAAGATCCGCAATATGGAGAGCGTAGTATGTTAATACTTTTAAATTGCGAAACTGTACTAGAAACCAGGACCTGCCCGATACAATCGCTAGTAAGAGCATATTATTCCAAAGGCCGCTTCAAATACTATCTCGCTCTCCAACTTCAACGCTGCTCTGTCTCTATCATTATTGTTGCACATATTGCGTATATTTTCTTACCCCGTTGTACACTGTTAAATTCAACTGCTGCTCATGGAGAGATCGGATCCAGGTGGATGAGAAGAAATTTGACAGGAGCAGTGACTGCAAAAAGTGTCCAGCCTTCTTCACTCTTGCTCCCGTGTGTGAGTGTTTATCAGCTTTAAAATCACTAATCATAACGAAAAGGCGAGATTGATAAGAGGATGAGTAAGTAAAGCGGATTTAATAAGTTACAAAAACATTTAATTTGAACACTTATCTATTAACTATTAATGAAAAATTAAATTTGGTTTCCTAAAATACGTGCTTTACCATGTCCTTTTAACGATCAAGCTGAAAGAGATTGAAACTTTTCTTTGGTTCTTTTTGAGGTTTTATTTTCATTCTCCAAAACCAACGATCGAAAAGCTCAAAAAGAAGAAATTTATTATGAATTTATGAATTTTTATTCCAAGGTCTATTGTGGTTCAGCAATATTGGTGTTCATCGAAGAGGCACTAACGCCACTCGGAAGAAAATATAAGCACAGCTTCCTACATGTGAAGGATATGTAGCTTTCGGCCTATACACTGTTAAACCACCCATTAAAACCAACCATCCACAACGATCGGTCGAGTGAAATTTGATCTGCATTTTTTTCTGGATTTTCTATTCCCCTCGGGGAAAACAATCGCTGAATTTCGTTCATGCATGAGCAAGTGGCGCTTAGTGGCCGAAACTAGGCCGACCGTCAAAACAAGAATCCTTCCTATCAAGCAGAAATTTCCCTTTAGAGGATGCATTTTAATATGGTTCCGTTTTTGTTGCTTCCCAATCCCGGCAAAGCACGGAATAGCCGTGGCACAATATTTTTCCAAAAAACTAGCTTACCATGATGCCACGATTTGCATTGATTTGAAGATTGTTTTCCACTGTTGAACATGCAACATGGTTCAATGGTGAATAGCGTAAGCAACCCCATACCCAGTCCTTGAAGCTGGTAGCAGCCCTTGAAACCTTAGCAAACAACAACGAGTAAGGAAACTCGGGAAGCCAGAAATTCTTCCCAGACTTTATGCTAAAAACACGCGCAAGAAATACTGATGAGAATATTTGTTGAATTGAACCAACCGGCAAAATACGGCGGATGCATCCCGTCTTCGATCATGCCATAACCGTCAAGGGTGCACGGTGTGCTTTATCCTTGTACAAAACCGTACAACTTCTGCCGGAAGAAACGATCCAATCCCCGAGCATCTCAACAATCCTTTATTTATTTTCTTTCCTACGCTCCCTTACGGTAGTGAGTTTCTGTTTATTTTCCCCCCTGCTAAGGTCCAAAAGTCCACCATTTGGTCTTGGTAGCGTTCGTGATACATTTGTACCACGCAGAACCGAATCCTATCCATCACTGCTGCATCGACTGCTGGCCCGCGAACTACGCGAACTGCAAACTCCAGTGCGCCCCCGGTTCGCTGCACAAAATATGGAATTATAAAATAAACTTTTTAATTAATGGTATCATACCCGTGGCAATTCAATGATGGAGCACGCGATGCCGGTGCCATTTTTCGTTCGCAAGTTTTGCTCCCTCGAATCGTTGCTGCTCCAATTTAGCTTGTTATTGGAAATGGTTGCGAGCTGGGCTGGTACACTAGCACTTTTCAAGCGTTGCAAGTTTGTAACAATTTTTCAGAGAGACTCGAAAAAAAACGAGACGCTAAAAAGCAGGTAAATAATTGTGGGGTTGTGTGCCGGTGAAATTTCAATTCACTTTTTGATGCAGTTTTAATACAGTGTTTAGTGGAGTTTGACGCATTCGCATTTGGAATTAAAAAAGTAGGTTGAAAACTAGTTTTTGATATTCGTGTGTAAAGTATGGATGCTCTAGCCTGACTAGCTATCCGGCTCCGGTGAGCATAATATATTGGCATACTGGAGAGTCTTCTACTTTTTCTCTGGCTCTACAACCACGACAGGACTTGGCCTGCCTTTTACTGGTGGTTTGTTTTATCCGTACCTGGATAGTCGTTCTTCAAATCCAAACCCGAAACATCCAGACCATTAGTTCAGTTTAATTTAGGCTTAGCACATCTCTCGGATAAAGCTTTTACGAGGTAGGCTATCGTAACCAACCGAGTCTAATTCTTGGAAAAAACACTGAAGTGCATTATTCTGACACAAATGCAAAATTCATATTGTATTCTTGTTGGTTCCAAGAGGTCCAATCAAAATAGTTTCGACCCTCAGCTATGGGCATCTATGGCCTCTAATCAAAAGTAACAAAGATTGATAGTTCTTTGGATAATTCTGAGAAGCTTAGTTAACTTGGAAGTTTGCTTCATAAAAACACGAAGCTTACCCGCATTACTTTGTTATGCTGTTTATAGCCAGGAAAACTTCAACACAAAGATTCCAATTTTATTGTTGATTTTTGTTTAATGTGTATAATCAAGTGTCGTATTGCCGTATCATGGCAAATATGTCAAATTACCGTTGATATTCCATGTTGTGGCCTCGCTCACTTGTATCCATTACCTCATCAGCACTATGCTTAATCAATATCCTTAGAAATCTTGGTCCAATTTTAATCTTATCTCACCTCAATTCACAATAAGGAATAAACCCATAACAGCGACCAGTATAATCACCAGCTGTTGGCACAAATTCTCTAATTTTTTTCGCAGTCCTAATGATAGCTGTACCAAGAATTGTGTCCTTACTTCACAGAAATACTAGGAAAAATGGATAGAAAAAAAACAGCGGTCTCACTTCCGTAGGCGGCCTTTTTCTCCATTTGTCCGAGAAAAGTGAAAATTCATTGGCGCATTTTAATCTTATCATTGCCACCATCCCATTTGCTCATGATCACAGTCAGCGCCCGGCAGTGAAAGCCGTAATTTAATTCCATGCCCTAATTCCAAGATAAAGACATCACAGCCAGTGCTTTCATATTTGATTTTTGTTTTCTGCTCCCATTTCCCAACGAACCTTACTGGCTGTACCACTGACTTTGACCGAACCCAAGGGTACAAAAACGGAGGCACAGTGCTCCACAAGGGCAGATCATCTAGCTTGCCATTTTTTTGTCTCTTGTGGCAAGATTCTTTCCATTCCAGTATTCCTTTTCCGCATTTTTCTGCTGACGTGGACAGATCTTTATTTTAGCGTTTAGGAGTTCCCGAGCTTTGCATTGCGTTTGTTTGTTCTTCAACTCACGACCACGGCCAGTCGACGTCTAATGCTTTGAGGTGGGAAACATTGGCAAAGCAAATGGAAGATTATGAGACGCCGAAAAAAAATTTGGACGCGAATTAACCGCAAATAAACGCACCCCACAAGAGGGTAGTTAGCAAGAACGTAAAAATAAACCGAAATGAATTCTGGCACCGAAAAGAAATGAGACAACAAATACCGAAGGCTTTGTGGTAATCTTCGTTCGCGGGGATAGGAAAAAAAAGAATCTGATATTCAAATGTTGCCAGATGTGGCTTAGGAGAAGCTACGAGGCACTTCTTGAACAGCTTTAATTTGTCTTGAGAGACGAACACAAAATAGACAGTTGTGTACGTTACTTAAGTCACCATGGTTAAGGTAACTATTACAACTTTTTAATAAAAACTCTGAAGATTTTAACTTCAAGAAGAATATTAAAACCCCCGTTTAATGTCATTAATCGTTCCAAGTAAAAAAAAAATGGACAATAGGGACATTTTCTACATTTTCTCGCCGAATGAACACACAAAAGCAAAAGCTTGATTGTAAGCAGCTTAAAACGAAAACCTTCGCTTGCGTTGGACACTTTTCTCTACTGCCCGTCGTTGCCAGTATTCCTTTTGATCTTTGATGGTACAATCTTAAACGTTAAAATCTCATTGTACAATCTAGATCCAGAACCAGCTGCAGTAATTATTCTCCAATCAACTTCGAGCGCGATTTACTGCTGTACGCCCGTTGCCTTAGCTCGTTCAACGTCAATAGATCTTAGCAGTGTAATTAATTTACTTCCCGTTTCTTACAGCGAGAAAATTAAAATGGACGACGGTAACAAAAAAAAACACACATTGCAGAATAGAAAGATCTCTCACTACGAACCCATGGCCATGCAGCTGCTATTGTTGGGCGTGAAAAATGGGAGAAAAACAGCTGCATTACTTGCACCCAGCACACTGGATGCACTTGAACGTGTAATTGATTTTCTATCATCCTATCGCACTGTAGCCATAACCCCGTATAACCAGGCCAACCAATTAACACATGCACATGCAACCAAAGTCCCTTTCCCAGGACTCCATTAAAGCACGCACACACGCACACACGCATATTCTCCCATAGCGAACCTTGACCGTTTGACGCCTCCAATCGAACAGTCGATATTGATGGAAGATTTTATAATTTGATTCCCGGAGGACGCTGCCAACGCCAGTGGTACATTTTTCTCCAAAGTTTCCCGAAAGCGTCCCTCCGATAGAGCACTCGTTGGCTGTACGCTGCTGGAAAATGACCAGACATGATGCTGACGGCGATGCGCATGATGATGATTATGATGGGATGGATGCGTTTTTTCCCACCCTTCTAAACGAACCCTGACAGCGTCAATAGTAATCAAGAATTCAATTATGAAATTTCGCACCCATACGCACACCCCAGCCCGCGCCGCGAATAATCACATCGTAATCATTTTAGAGCCATCGTACCGGGCGATGTGTCCATCCACGGGACGCTATCGTCGGCAGCAGTATACCCGCTGGACCACTCAATTCTCTCCGGCTTTTGTAGGAGATTATAGAGCCAGCTGGGTCGCGTTTAAATGGTGTCCGTCAGCTAGCTAGAAGCACTGTGAGCACGGACTTTAAAATCGATACATCGGCGTTGCTGTGCTTCTCGCGAATGATACACTTCGGGTCTTAAGATAATTCAATTTAGCGTCTCTTCTTCGCTAATGCAGGTCAAACTAGATCGAAGTAGTGATTGGGTTTGTCTCTAGAATGCGTCTTTCATTGAAATTACTACAACACTTTAACATGAAATTCCAACAAAACGGTACAAAAGTAGCACGGAAACGCACATCTAATGCGTCACAGTACAGCAACTAGTCTACCAAAAATCAATCGCCCATCATTACATTGCCGACAAGCAGCATTATTAATGAACTTGGGCCGGATCGTACAGCTGTGTCACGCAGGACAAAAGGTTCCACATCCTATAAAAAAAGGGAAAATTCCACCAACTCGGTAAGAAACCACAGTGCCGGGGATGTGAAACATAATAACGTGAAAACCTAATAAGCAACGCAACAGATGCCTGTGGGGTTTTCTTATCGATTTCTCCAGATCAGCGTTGAGTGGATTTATCAGGAGACCGCATCCACCTTACCAGGTCCAGGTCCGAGGAGGCAGGTTTTGTTCCTCATCAAATGAAAGAATTACTGGAAGCCTTGTGTATGCTTTCTTCACAAGAACAATGGTGGAGGTAGATGAAGATGGCAGATTTTCTTGTATTTTTTTCTCCTTCGAGTTCAATCAAGTTTGAGCAGATTTAATCTCTTTCCTTATTTTATTGTCTTTTGTTTGATTTTATATTTTGATTTTCTTTAATATTCTATTTGAAACAATCTCTTGTTGCTTGATCGTAAAACCTTTTTGAAAATTTGTTTAACATTGTTAAAAAAAACAAACACTATAACAAATCCTTACGCATAGTAAGCTCTCTAGAAGGAACTGTACACTTAACACTATTTCCCAGCAAAACAGGACACACAAAAACAAACATGAAACATGAAATTTCCTCGTGCCTTTTTAATCACACTTTTCACCGCAAACACTATGCGACACGAATCGCGACAAACATACCGTTTACACTGACATGCACTGCACATTACTAAGCACGGATTCTTTACCCGGAAAAGTGTTTTCTGGTGAGCTCAAAAAGAAAAAGGCTTTTCCTGTTCCATCTCACTACGAGTCATACGAACCAGTGTTTAGGTCTCATGTAGATCGGTACCTATCTGACTTCCTTTTTTTCCGGATTTTGATTTTATTTTGTACAAACTATTACTGGAAGATATTTCATCCAACACATACAAAAAATAACACACACACACCCATACACACACACGATATTGTGAGAAAAATTGTGAAGAAAATGTAGCGTACATGTAAATAAGATAAATGTGTATTGGAAGCAAAATGACACTCATTGGCACCGAGGGTCGCGTGAACGGGATTGGTGTTGCGGTTTTGCATTCGAAGCTCGAAATGTAAGTAACCCCACACACCCGCACACAATCAGTGCACGGGCCCGGGCGGGTGTGCAGCGACGGAAGGCTGGTGGTTAGGATTAATTAGGCTTAGGAAAACACTAGAAAATCCCCCCTCCCCCCCATTTACCATACATCGCACGTTCGACGTTGTACAGGAGACACGGGAGAAGGTACGGAGCACTAAAGGACCCGAGAATTGACGAGCTAATGCAATCGACCGAGCGCCGTGTGGATCACAACATATGATCCGCATGTGGCAAACGGTGGTTAGCAAACAAAAAGAAACACTGTAAACACACAAAAAATAAGAAAAGCATATGGTATTAGAGACAACAAAACGTTAGAGCTTCAACATTTATGCTTGCCGATTGACTTCTAGGTTTAGCAGCAACGCGTAACCTGCGTACAGGGCTAGGGGTGGCGGGCTTTCGGAGGTGGGAAAGCTTCCGCTCAACGATGGACAGTGATTGTACATTGCAATAGATAGTGAAATTTAACAAGCTATATACATTAAGCGAGCCCTCTGCAGGTGCTCGGTCCCGAATCGCGAAACTACAATCCGCAATGTGTAAGATACGGTGTGTTATCTTTCGAGCAGTGAGTAAAGTTAAGGGAGAGATTACCTCTTATTATTTTGATTTGTTTTTATGCTTGTTTTCTGTAAAGAGTGTATAAAATCATATCAATATTAGCCGTGAAAATAGTGTAAAATAATATTTAGATTGCAGTATCGTTTGATGGGTTGATTGATTTCTGGTTTTAGTGAGTTGATACATATTTTACAGAAATTAAAATTCATGCGCAAACTGGTTAAAACGTAGAACAAATACACAATTTACTGTAAAAAAAACGTGCCGTAACACCGTGGCATTGTAATATGAGCGTACAGAGAAGATGTAGTGTACATTTAAGCAAAAACCTTAGAGCCGTGCTCTAAAACCCGACTTGATAATCAATTTTTATATAAGAAACCCCTTACGAGACTTATAAGCGATGTGAGGCATCCACAGCAAAGTGAGTGTGAACTCGCATCTACCGTAAAGAGACAGGATCCTTAGCTTGTAGTTCTTATATATTCTCATTCAGTCCCGCATAGGAGCAAACTGATCACTCCATCGAACCTGGCGTCAAATTGAAAGCTGACGCCCAAATCAACCACGAAAGCTAGAATGATTCCCTTTGGATAAAAAAAAAACTGTGGAAAGAAAGAATAAAAACAAGGCATAATGTTATTACTATGTCGTAACTTATACAAAAAAGAGAGAGAAAGAGGTAGAGTACACTAAAAATCATGGAAAAATACACACAAAGGTAAAATACTACAAAAGAAAAATGAGAAGCGAAAGAAAAGCACACAAAACAAGATGGTATTCATATCTCCCTCACGAGTAGGCATATATATACATATATAAAATCCGAGTGGATAAAAGATAAGAAAGTTAAAGAAGCAAAAGAAAAAATTAAAGAAAATGTTTAACGAAAAACAACACTACTTTATTAAAGCTACTGTAGAATGAAACTAGCGATAAACAAACGGAACAGTCGAACGGAGTCGAAACGCTGTCCGCATATTGAAAGCGAACGATGCTGAAATGGACATGAAAAGGTGGACTCAAACTCTCTCCCAAAATACACACGCTGTTTAAAAAGGACCAACACAATCTATCGCTCACCTCAAGGTCGACTCCGATGGGCCGAGTCCAATGGGTAGTGGTACCTTCGTGCGAGGTAGAGCGATGATGACAAACTAATAAAACAAAGGTAGCTTAAATAGCTGTAGAACGAACGCATTGAACGGACTCATTATGTGGGTATGTGTGTGTGTGTAAGAAAACCGAGGAAACCTGGCGTCAAATGATCGACAGTCGATCGTTTTGTCGCCTAACGGGGTCGAGCAAGTGCAACGAAGTGAGATGAAAGCGACTGCATGGAATCAATTTTAGAAGCGTATAATAAATTTACCAGTATCAGTTTAGAGAAGGCAGAGAGTATTACAAATACAATAGCGTGTGCAACGTTACACTACAAAAAACGCGACGTGTTTCAAGCAAATGCAAACACTTCAAAACCCGGAACATAACTTCTCGCGAGAGGAACAAAACTATCACGAATAAATGGCTCACATGTGTACAGAACGTGGGCATACATCCCAGACCAAGACGCTGGAGAATTCCCATCAGTGTAAGATAATTGCATTTATGTTTATGTTTTACTGCGTAAAATAATCTCTCAAGCAACGGGAAATGGAAAACTGGAAAATGATCCAACAGTTGCAAACATACAAAACCCAAAACTCCGATACCCATCTGATGCACAGTTCGTTCACACGCATCCAGTAAACATTATCACTTGTTAGAGTTTTAGAAGGTACAAGCAAAGCATAAGAAGACATAACATCCGATGAGAAAGGATTCTCATACGATATCTCACTCACTGTCTCTCCCTTTTGCAGGGGAGTGCAAAGGAACTCTTATACAAAACACTACCGAACGAAGATTATTGTACAACCGATTAGCTAAGATTCCACGTAACCCTACCAACAGTCGAAACCTCCCGAAACAAAAACATACACACACACCGACAAGGAACATAGCACTCATCGTTCACAGAGTCCGACAAAAAGCACCGCATAAACATGGAAAAAAACGTTACAATATCATAAAGAAAAACATTATAGGGAATTGAAATAAGAGAGGAGAAGTTAGACCCGGGAAAAAACAAACTAAACATGAAATACAAACTAGAAAGACACTATGTTTTGTGCATTGACAAAAGAAGAAATGGAAAACAAAAATAAATAAACAAACAAAACTCATATTTTCTTTCCGTTTTCCCTGCTGCACCATTCTCCCGGTACAAGGTATAAGCGAGATAAGCTAAGGAGTGTAATACAGACACAGATGGAAACAAAACGTGTGGGGCGGGCTCAACACCTGGGAGTGGTAAATGAAAACCTGTAAGCTTCTATTGAAAAAAACAAAAATAAAAACCAAAAAGAAATACTATTGAATTAATATAACTGCTTGAAGTTTTTTTTATGGTCGTGCTTTCATTTGAGAAATTGACAATTTTGTTGGGTAAAGTAAGTATCTGTTCTTTACAAATATTAGGCTTCGTCCACAAGAGTACTTAACGAGGTCGATTTGCTCGAATTTCCCTTTAGTGGCTTATCTTTTATTTTCAGATTAGAAATATTGCTCTATTGTTGCGTAAAGGTTAAATGTGATTTGAGTAACATAACATTAACTGCTTATTTGCAATTTAAGCACCCCTAGTCAATACATTTTGGCGTTCGTTCGTTTCTATAATTCCATTTATTGCGCCAACTACGGCAATCAAATCACATAATGCATGGATTAGCAAAAACGCGAGTTCTCGAGCTCTATTTTGGACGGAGTCTTAAGTATTTGATGTCATGCCTTGTCCATAGGAGAGCCTAATGTAGTATTTTAAGCGATTTTAGATACCAAACTAGCTCAATTTTTCCCTCATCGAATACCTTTCCACACTGGCGCTTTCTAGGCAACTCACAAGATTGGCACGAATATATACGCGAGTTTAAGCTCGACAACAAGAGCAATGCTTAACTACGCATTGCTATGCAAATGAAAGGGTCTCGTGTGGATGAACCCTTTTACATCAATCGTTACAAACATGGCATAATTTTTCGTAACTGATCACCCAAAACAACCAACGATATCCCTGAGCAAGACAATATAATTGATTGCTAAATTTGCTAGACATTCCTATGTATATCACATAGCGTGAACTTGTTTGGTACAAGAAGGAATGATTAGTTGATATTTATCCCAATATTTGGGACCGATAATACATAATTTTAAAGATACCACTTGGGACGACTTACTTTTACGACGACGAAAATATAACCACTAACCAACGAACTTATATCCTATGTCAAAGTTCATGAAAGACTTCTTGTTCTTTGGCACTACAACCTCTGTAGGTCTTGGCCTGCTATTTATGGTTTTCTATGACTTGTGTTTTACACGTAGCTGAATAGTCAGTTCTGCGTACGGGGAGGCGGTCCGCCAAGGTTCGAAACCCGGTCCTGCCATGTGAAGACCGGCGCCGCTATCAGATACACCAACGGGCCGCCCCTTGAAAGTACTGCCATATTTTCCCGGGTGATCCCGATCCCGATCATTAGTCAGATAACTAACATTCTTTTGTGGCGTTAAGTTAGTTAGGCACAGTATGTATCTTCATTGAGTAGAGTAGTAACTCATCAGGTAGGGAGCGCCCAAGCGAGGCACCTAATAAAGCATCAAAGTTCCGATCTAACATAACAATTAGTCAAAACAATGTGCGAATGTTTTTAAGACATTCAAATTCTTAGCGTATTCATTCAATAGAGAAGGACCTCCAATTGACCATTGTTTAACATGTTCTTTAGAAGGCTGCTGGGACCAGTTTTTTTATGCAGTGTAGAGTGAACGTATGGTCTGAACTCATGGTCGGAGATCTGAGCTCAAGGTGCGATACGATGCGACCATATCAAGACTATGGTTCCGTGTTTTCTTTATCAAATTCTTGTGTATTTTAAGGACTTTACAGATTGTTTAACAGCAGATGACAGGCACCCGTTTGATGTTCTCGCTTGTCTTTGTAGAGTAGACATTAGTCTATCCCAATCCCGGCACGGGGAGGTAGTGACGAGAAAATAACATTCGTCTATAACTCATATTTTTAAATTATAACAAGACTTACGGCTATTCGTCGAATAATCTTTAAAATTTCAATCTTTTTTTAATGCATCCGTTTGTTGATTTTAAATGACTGACTGTGCTCTTGTTTAATAATCGGATTCTTATAAAATTGAGTCAAATTTTAATTAAAGGCCGAAACAAAAAACTTGGCCCTTACAGAAAATGTAAAACTAAAGTATACCAACTAAACTTTCATGAGCAATAGACAGCTTTAAACAAGGACAAACTAGTCAGCAAGTAGCATTTAACATTTGTGTGATTTGCTCTGCTTTGTTAGTTGCCTAAATTATGTCGGTTTATTGAAGAATATGTACTATATTTACTTAAATTGACCAATGAGTACAACAGCTTAAATTTCTCAGTAGATCCCAGTACATGTGTTAGTAATCTTAAAATAATTCTGCGTGGTAAATTTTAAAAGAAAACTTTTTTGTGATAATGTTTGTTCATATTCTGATTGATTTCTGTTTCTTGTTCTATTATGTATTGTTATGTAGGCCGCATTAGGCCAGATAACTTTTTGTTAATAAATAAATAAATAAATAAATATGTCAGATACATTAGTATTTCCTGCCCCAGAAAGTAACCCTAGATAATCAGGCTAGTGTCAGAAGTGTTGGCCATACACATTGAACGGTTGTGTCTCATCAAGTAGAGTTTAAGTGGGTGAGTTTAAAATTTCAATAACGATGATACCGTTCTCCTCAAACCTGTGATAGGGAATTATGTGGAATTTATCATCATTGTGATGCAATCTTACAATCTTGTGGACTTGAGACAGTTGACAATTGACAGTGGAGACGTTGAATTTGCTTCATTTCAGTAGCGTGTATCGTTTTGGATTCACTCAGTTATTTGAGATAGAAAATGTTATATAATAAGCTTTACCTTTAATTAAAGCAATTGCTTTGATTTTTATTATCCTCTTGGATGCTGTTTGCCTGTGAGCAGTTTTACACTAACACAAACGATGGTTATGGTTATATTGCATACTTATATTGCACCATTCACAATCTCTCTACGAAAAGATGATAAGGAATGACTCTGTCACATGATTTTAATCACAAAAGCAGCATTTTGCCAGCTTCATATCTGTCCTGTAAGGATGATTAAAATTTTAATCCCTAAATGCTTTGCCAACAATCACTTCCTACCGTGCGCGATTCCTGGATTCCTTTATCTTTTTCTACTGGACTGCTACACCGTACCCCAGCGCAGTATCATCATCCTATGGAGAGTTTGCTCACCCATTCGGTAGGAAATCCAGCATCATACCGGAATGATCGGAATGATTCCACGGAGCGCACAAAGAAGCTGCTACGACGCTACGCGCTCTACGTGTAAATCGTTCCACTCGAAGGATTACCTCAAAGTGTGAAGTGAAATAACCATCCCTTCCATTTCTGTGACAAACGTGCCATCCCGTGCTCGAGAACCTCTTGCAGAAAGTTTATCTTTCACTACTGTCTCCCTCCCCCATCCACCCAACTGTCCTTCACTTACCGATCGACGAAGCGACGGATGTTCCCGTTATCCATCGCGATTAATTTCTTACAACACCGAAACTCTTGCCGGCAGGCAGCGTTCCGGAAGATCGAAGATGGAAACCCAGCACCCTGTCTATTTGGCTTCCCTTCGGTTGCTGCACTTTGAGCAGCGGGAAAAGGACGACAGGATGGGCTTGGATTTATTTTCCTCCTTTTAGTTCGTTCCGTTTGCTTTTGCTGTGAGACACAAACATCAAGATAAAGGAATGTTCACGTTCCAACGATTTGTTATCAGCTGTGCGTCCCGGATTTGGCACTGTTGTCCTCCGGCTTCACTACCGCCCGGCCTCCGGGTTTGATCGACGCACATCGATACGGACGTGTTCCGGCCGGCCGAACTAAATCCTATTGAGAGAAGATAAAAGCCTTGTGACCGAAAAACGACCAAACAAACGATCCGCAAAAGGTCCTCCGGTGCAGAATTTACCTTTTCCTGTAGATTGTTTCTTCGTTCGCGGTGCGGGATTTGTGAGCCTTTGCTTGCATCTTCTATACATTTTCAGAAATAATGCGACGCCCCCTGTCGAATGGTTTGGTAGGTTGTTTTTCTCCATAGCAACGCACCCCATCGCTTGCTTTAATGTGCGTTACATGAAGTTTTTATATCAATTCCTGTGCCTTTTTTTTAATTTAAATAGCTGAATTTGTATTATCTTAATAAATCATCCTGAAATTAGACAATTTAATCATCTTGTTTTGAAAACAATATAGAGAAAAAAAAAATTTACATCTGGATCAATAACAACAATTCAAATTTAATAGTCATACACAACTAAAAACTATATTTGTAGTACATTTTTAGCCGCTATCCCGAAAAAAAGCTTTTTTTTTTAAATGATAATAACACATTGAATGTTATGGAAATTATGTAACAATTCCAGCTTTAACTGTATTTAGTATGAGAATAAACTAAACTACACAAAATTTTTTAAAGTCTTCAAATTAAGAACACATACACTTACACTGTTTTACAGGCCATTTTGCAATGTTTGCATCATTTTTCTTTTTTTTTTCAACTACCTTTTGGATGGTTAAAAAGTCCTTTACAGAAAAGAAAAATGCGGCAAACATTGCAAATTGGCCTGTAAAACAGTGTAAATGCGGATTGAAGTAACCACAAAGAGCTAATGATAACTTATAAAAATGTAAGAACATCACCAAGGAATCAAGCTATACCAGAAACGGTAGATTTTGGTATATGTCCTGACATTTTCTTCCTGTCGAGCAATATCAAAGCTTTTACCACCACCAATTCATTTTAACGCAGGACCGGGGTTCGAATCCCTTCCGGATCGCCTCCCCGTACGCAGGACTGACTATCCAACTACGGGGAAAACTAAGTCACAGAAAGCTAGCAATAGCAGGTCAAGATCTCAGGAGTTTGTAGAGCCAAGACAGAAGACGTCATTTTGTAGCATCATAAAAATTTTTAAAACTCTACATGACCGTGAAGTCTTCAGATTACCTGGGTTATCTTCCAATCCAGTATAATCTTTAAGGAGTATAATCGTGGCCAAAGTGACAGCGTTGTGTAGTGATGGATGAGGCATCTTAGAGTTGTTGAACCTTGAATGAAACAAGGATCGTCATTCTAGAGACTTCGTCTTTCCAGAGACGTTGTTCGTCTGAGGGACATTTTCTACTAAAAGATCATGTAATCTAGCTAGCCTACTAAAATATCTTGCAGTCAATATGACCTTGTCGATTAAGGAGTCTTAACTATCAGTAGATCTTGAAGTTAAAGGTGCCTCAACGTCCAAAAAACCTCGTCTAGGAAAAAATTGTTTTAGTCGAAGAGCCATCGTCGTCCAAGGAACCTTAATTTTTCTATAGACCTCGTCGCTACTCGTCGAAGAACTATCATCATCATACAAATAGTCCAGATTCGCTTATGCTTATCTGATTTTTTTTTTTATTCGTTGAAATTATTTATTCGAGACTTTTATATTCGATATTATTAAACATAAATTTTACTACAAATATACATCAAAAATAAAAGTCAAAATTAAGCAAACAACTTTGAAGCTTCCTATGACTCTATTACGGTTACCCGATACACAAAGCATCTCGAAATACACTCGCTGAAATGCACATAAAAAGAACAACAGTTTTTTTTTTT
>KZ061856.1:8808-153253 GCA_002091835.1 Anopheles maculatus
CTACCACCAAGGGTCTGCGCCAGGGAGACGGGCTTGCTTGCCTCCTATTCAATCTAGCGCTAGAGAGGGCCATTCGAGACTCGGAGGTGGAAACTTCGGGGACCATCTTCTATAAGTCACTCCAGATCTTGGCATACGCTGATGACATAGACATCATTGGTTTGAGGCTCTCCTATGTAGCAGAAGCTTACCAAAGGATCGAGCATGCGGCACTGAACCTCGGGTTGAAGATCAACGAGACAAAAACCAAAATGATGGTGGCACCACCAGCGGCCCTGCTAACAAACACTGATTTACGCAGGGGTGATGTACAGATAGGTGATCGCACCTTCGAAGTCGTCCAAAACTTCACCTAGCTGGGGTCAAAAGTCAGCACCGACAACAACATAGACGTTGTGTTGCGCGCAAGGGTGCTGGCTGCCATCCGGTCATACTACAGCCAGAGGAAACTTCTCCACTCAAAATACCTGTCGCGACGGACGAAGCTGGGACTGTACAAAACCTTTATAGTCCCAGTACTCACATACGCCACGAGGCATAGACTCTGTCCAAAACTGACGAAACCCTCTTAGCCGCGTTCGAGAGGAAGATGCTCAGAAGGATTGTTGGCCCCGTATGTGTGGAAGGACAATGGAGGAGCTGCTACAACGACGAGCTCTATGAGCTGTACGGTGATCTTACCATCGTGCAGCGAATTAGGCTCGCCAGGCTCCGGTGGGCTGGTCATGTCATGAGAATGGCACCGGACGACCCAGCCCGTAAAGTCCTTTAAGGCCGTCCACATGGACAGAGGAGGCGTGGTAGGCCCAAACTGAGATGGATAATGGATTGGCAGACGACGGCGCTAGACCGTGAGCGGTATCGAGGATTGTTGCAGCAGGCCAAGACCGCGAAGCGGTTGTAGCGCCTGATAAGTAAGTAAGTAAGTAAAATTCTGAAAAGCTTATTCGCTTAATAATAGAATATGTTTCGGATACCCATAATGGAACTAAAGATATTCATAGATATTGGTTAGATATTCATTTGATACTTAGTATGGTTGATAAAAATTAAGTGTCATCAAGTCAAACACATTTCTGAAACAACTAATAACGCTTATCTTTTTTTGCTGGATATTTTTTTATTTAATTTTTTTCCATTTCTCAATTACACAGTGCATACGCTATGCATTACATATTTCTTTGCACTTGTTGAATTTTTAAACAATCTTCAATGTCCCTTTAATGTCAGCTTAGTCTTTCGTCTCCGTACAAATACAAGCGGCTCAATTTATCACACTTTTAAATGAAGCATAATGGAAACGCTGTTTCGCAGTGTGCGTGGATAATGGAATTAACTTTTCGTGCTTTTCGTCACGGTCATCCGCACCAGACCCGACCGGCAAACCGTTCCGTTCTGTCAGCCCTCGGGAGAAATCACGTCAGCTGGGTGATCAGCGAAGAAAGTCCCCTGCCTTGATGCGGGATCACAGTTGGAGAACGTTTAACGGTTGAAGTAGCAGTGGTTTTCCGGACTTCGCGGTCCGCTGGCGTAAAACGGCAAAGGATTAAGCGGTATTGGAGTGGCATTCTCGCTTGTTGAATAAATCAGTTGTCACTTCCGGTAGATTAGAATTAATGATCGATGGAAAGTGAAGGGCGTGAGAGAGATTGGTTTTTCGGACCGGAAGTACGGCACAGTTTTCTGGGATCGTTAGATGAAATTAATTTGGCTCAATATTTCATACCCAGCGCTAACTTTACTTATTTGTGCGAGGATTGAATGAATAAAAATGTTTAATGCTAAAGTTTCATTTTTGATGTTCCATAAACTAGTTCATTCAATTCATGAGTATATTTTTACGGCCAACTTTAAGCGCAGATTTATGTCGCGAGTCTAAACAATATTGCTACAGCATCTTTATAAGCTATTATATATTATATCTAAATTAAACACGAAGCGACGAGCAACAAGCTAATCTTGCACATTTCATTCTTGATTCGAATGGTTCTTCAAACAACTCAATATTTTTTATTTCTCTCCAGTGTTACAAAAATTGTAAATAAGAAGACTAGACTGCCTGAGAGAGTTTTTTTTAATGCTTTTTCTACAGAAAGCTGAAAGAACAGAAGCTCATATATCATCCTGAGTGGTGGTGCCCTCTCGTGGTGGGTTACGAACCAATCGGTTCAACTGTAAACTTCTAAAAACAGTGAGAAAATAGCGAGAGAGGAGCAGAGTTTCTACTCTCATTTTTGTAATATATTTTCTTGCTGTACAAGGACTAGCAGTATTTTTCCCTGTCTTCAACTTTCGCTCACAAACATGGTAAATTGTGCCCGATTTTCACACATTATGTTGTGGCTAGTTCGCGTTTGTTCGGAATCCGTTACGATGGAAGACAAATCTAGCACAACCGTTATCAACATGACACATTGACTGAAATAACTCGTTCCTGATGTACTGCTCGGCAGCCTTCAGTATGTAAATTCACAAATACACACAAATGTTTTGAGGTGTGTTAAACGCAGATACTTTCACGCATGTTGTCAGTTCCATCTGACACTTCCACGTCGCACTTTTACACGCACACTACCCGAAAGTTTACAGTATTTCACATCGTAACATAGTACCTTAAATGATTCAAATGTATTACGGACATTAAGGAATGATAAGAGCTTCGAATACAATTGTTACATCCTGTCTAATAGACTTTAGCCGGGCTTTAAGTTTCCTTCCTTTTCTACCGACCGCCCTAGACCCTTTTTCTGTGTATGTATATGTAAAGAGGAGCAGGGAGCAAGATGGAATGCAATGCTCACTGGCTACCCGGAACAAAATCACTCACAGTCTGAGACTACCATGCAGGAAGCACGAACGCCCGAAGACTGACGGGCGAGCCACAGCGCCATCGGCAGCAAACGGTCGAGGTCTGCTCGTGCAGTGTCTGCTTCCTGTCGTGCCGTTCGATAGAGGGGATCGGATTGTGCCTCGTCGGTGCGCCGACGCACTTGTTCGTCGGGGAAGGATTCATGATGGAACCGTCCGTAACTTGATAGTAGTTGCGTCAAGTGAAGTAGCATTCTGAGAGCGATTGAAAAGATTCTGAAAGTGGTAGAGAGCATTAGGATTTAACCCTGATGTACGCGGCGTGTGTATGGTATCCGTCTGATTGCTAATCGAGGCTGTCTGCTTGAATTATTCTATACCTCTATGCGTTCTGGAACTCAGCAAATCGTTCACAATTTTTTTAAACAAATTCTCGTTTTTCTGACATAAATCGAAAGATTGAAGAGAAGCTTTTATTAATCTATTTCGTTAAAAACATAACATATTTCCTTTCATGATAAGATAACTCACGCTCATTACGAGCTTTATTGCAGTAAATAATGTTTTAAGTATAAAATGTGTTTTCTATATAAATACAACATTTTAGTGAAATCTTTTAGTATTCAAATGCCTCAGGGAAGATATTGTTTATTGCTGAACAGCACGCAACACCTTGTACGACTCGGTACTTTTTTGTGTGTCAACCTTTAAGCTTGTATTATGTGTTTCAAACCGGGCAATAACAGAAAGCAATAACCCGCCCAACCGGTACAACAGACGGTATAACAGCGGCACAAGCACTGATAATAACGCTGTCTCGCGTATGGAAATCAATTGAAAGCCACCGTCACGAAAAACATGAGTGTTAACTGTGTGAAAATTGATTTTCACGCCAATCAAACTCCTGATTTCGCCCCGCCGAAAACAGGGGGCTCGTCGACACGCTATCTATATGCAGATGGGAAATTCGAGACGAGATTATCAAACAAATTGAAACAAACCCCGTAAAGCATCGACCGGTGGCGGTGACGTTCAGGGGGGGTACGTTGTACGTTTATTCGTAGATAATCTTGTTCGGTAGCCATTTTGGTTGATAAAGTGTATAAAATATACCTCCGGAACACGTGTTACCGCAATTGAATTGTTCTATTTACAATTTTGCTGCTAGTTCGTTTGTTATGCTCACCGCCGGGTATTCGTTGTAGGAGGGTACAGGGAAAAGCATTTAGTTGGAACTAAACAATGGAAGTGGCTGTTGATGAAACTGTACTGTTGTATACTGTACATAAATATTAGCAGTTGCTGTATCAAGGCATTGTATCCATAACATATTGTTGCTTAAATAATTCTAGTATAGTATCGAAAAAAGTACTCATAATCCATTAGCAGAATCATAAAGCTGGCATTTAATGTTGTATATTTCAAACATGTCTTAATGTATCATAAAAAACCTATGTTTCGGTTAGCATTTGTTGCATTCTCTGCTTCTCGAGCTTAATCCAAATGATCTCGTAACAACAAGAATGGAAAGGTGCGGACCAGATTCGGCCTTTTTGCATTCGTCTGAAATTGGATGATCCGGGACTGTGCACTATTGCCGTGCCTATGTTTGCATTTGGTAAAGAAAAAAGGTCAAGTGACCGCCTTTTTTTCGGACGACCTAGCTCAACATTGAACTATCTTATTAAGGCTCGGTAGCAATAGCATGGCTCTTAAGAACATCATTAAAAATGATTGAAGCTCAGCTCCGTCAGGAAGTGGCGTAAAGTTCTTATTTAGTTTACTGGAAGCTGAGTGAATATCTGCGATTGGAAGGATGTGCAGAATAATGTTTGCACAGAAGGCTCGGCCAAGGTCGGAGCATTCCAGATACCGAACGCATTCCAACACGATTCCATTGAAGTTTTCCCAGAATCATACTAACGATCTGTCTAATGGTAGCAGTCGATTTGTTCATTTATTTTGTATAAAATAATCCTGCTTCATTGTTGTGAAACCTAGTTTCAGATAGATAAATAAACATTGTGGTTGTAATAAATAGAATCCTTTAACATATTAAAAGTATTCGTGTGAAAAAGGTATTAAAAGGTTCATCAATAAGAAAAGATAGCTTTTACTCCTTGAGCACGTACGAAGCAAAAGCACAAAACCAACAACATTAAGGTTTGCCATAGTTTTGCTGTTGTTCAAGATTCTAAAACCACACGCTACCGGAATAAGTGCCATGTTACGAGCTGCTTCACAAAGTTATGATGCGTTGTTTGTGTCGAAATAGAAGGAAACATCTTACCGCACAAACTGTTGGAAGAGCAACTCTAAAACACTTGGGTTGTTTTGGTTTTTTAGTAACTTTAAAACTATCTTTGACAATGTCCTTAAACTATGTTCGAAACATGTACACAAGTTCGCCGTGAACCATAGATATTTGTCGCTTCGTTCGGTTACAGGAATGGCAGGAAAAGCAAGAAACTATTGTCACAAACGACGGCGTAAAACATTACTGTGAAGCTTGCAATTTGTTACACCAGCGTTTCTCGTTTGTTTGACTTAGGTGTCGAAATGATACCAAATACTCGCAGGAGAAATCAGCCGTAGGGCCAACAGACGGTGGTTTGTGACCGAAGGGTAAACATGTTCTCTGCTTTTCACTCGAGGGATTAGCCGTTGCATCCGAATCGATGGTTTCTGCTATTGTTGCGACAGCCGTTCGAACCCCTTAAAGAGTTCTTTAAGTTTCCTTTGCTGAATTTAAACCGCTAGTTAGCGTCAGAATTTGTTGTAAAATTGGCGATTTTGTGTCGCTTTGACGCTTAGAATGTCTCACGAAAGTCGATGTTCCTCTTACTATAATGGTAATGCAATAAAAACGTATATTTGGCTAAGAACAAATAATGCAAGATATTAGGTATAAGAGAAGAACCGAAATGTATTTAAATAGTTTCCCTCTCATTGTGTGCATGCTTGTGTGAAGCAATATTGCAACTAGAAACTACTTTACACTTCATACTATCACAAGCTCCGTTCAGTGTCGCTCAACCCTATTGATGGTTCAGCAAGTGCTTCCGAAACAGCTTTAGCGTAAAGTGATTTCTTTGAATTCAACACTGTACATAACGTACATCACTTCCTAACCGTCGTTGTGTGCATGAGTGCGTGTGTGTATTTTCCCAACCATGTTTTGGTGTTCCTTTTATCGGTCTCCGATTACGAAGGTGCTGTATGTTATGTGCACTTGAAGGAAGGAAGTAAGCAAAAAAAAAAAGAAGCACCATCACATCAATTTGTTCCACGCCTGCAGCAGGAAATATACACCGGAAACCATACTTTGTAAAACACTTCCCTTTGGCGGGACCTCCATTCCGCTTCGTTGCCCGCTCGTGGCACATCCACTGGGAAGCAACCAAAAAAAAAAAAACGATAGGAAGGCAAAACACATTTTAAGCTATCCAAACAATCTTCCAACAACTTCGGTCATCGGGTGGGGTCCTGGGTCCGAAAGCGCCACCGTACCGAAAGTCACCGCTGTAGTCACAGTGTTTTGTATTGATTTACGTTTATAGTGGCTTTTTGCTGCAAATCCCGCCATTTAGGGGCGTCGAAAGGGTAAGATTTATACGCTCAAATATCGTGGTCTAAGGTGCCCTGTGCACAATGACGATAGGGTTTACTTGTTTTTGGCATAGCCCGAAAAGATTTCTTGGTGAAGTGAAGTGGTTTTTGTTCGAACAACAAAATGGTAGTTACAGTAGCGCATATTTATAACTTTAAACATTAGCTTTACGGGGATGATCAGGTTGAAAAGCAAAAGCAGCAAAACAAAAGCAATCTAGTTGACAAAACGGGGATTAAAGTAATCAAAGTAAGCGAATTACTAACATTGTTCGATGAAATACTTACAGAATGTTTGGTCAGATTTAGCACACACTTGCGGGTCTGGTGTGTAGGGCACACTGTGCGGGGTTTGGCCTGATGACAGCTGTCATGCAGTAGCGCCTAGAGGACGATCAGTGTGTGAAGTGTGGAAGAAGAAGCGATGTCAGATTGGTCTAGATTCTAGAGTGTAAAACAAGATGGTTTTCTAGAATACAGGCGGAAAGTAGGATTTGGTAGAACACAGAAAATTAACTTAATTTTAATACTTTCAGCCCATTTCAATTAAAAATGCTTATGCACCACAAACTATTCATCTGAGTATTCCAAAGCAACCAACACATCAAATAGTGCAAAAACACAGATAAAAATACACAACCATCACAGAAGAAAAAAGGATAGGAACATACGTTGACACAGTAAAATCAAACAACGGTACAGATTATGTTGGTGTACATAATTGATTAACATCATTCGGTAAAGGTTACGCAGCCGATGATGTTCGCTGTCCAGCTAGCGCTGGAAGAAAGGAGAAAGGAAAAAACACACACACCCACCGAAACACGTGCCAAGGAGCACACAGCTTCCTCGTAACTTTACCTTTTTTGCTCGGGTGCTTGGATATCATTCTTCCAAACACTTCTGGCAGAGGTTGGGTAGGGTTACCTTGGCCCCATCCTCCCGCTAACTGCACGAATGAACGAAAATGTCTTCACACACGAGGCAGAAAAACAATAAATTATCCGACCCAATTTCATCAATCCCCAGCTGATTGACAGGGAAAGCACAGGGAACGGATGAAATTAGAAGGAACGATCTAGAACGTATGGTAACGCACGGCACAGCAACAAAAAAAAGGGACAGTTTAGGGGCCTGTAACGAAACCCACACAAACGCATATGTTTACCGTTGGTGGTTTTGCTGTTGCTGTTGTAGTGATAGGGGCGGAAAAATTTGCCCAATTCATCATTGGACCGCAAGGTTGTTACTATCAGTCGGCAGTTTACGTGTGAGGCAGCGGAGTAAAAAAAAATGGCTTAGCATACGTTTCATTAACAGTTCCCGGTAACCGGGTAGATTGGTTGGACTAGATTGTATTGTAAATTCTCTCTCACAACACACGAACGTACTGCTGCAAATTGAAGCACATATTAATACCCGGGAAAGGAAAATTTATACTGCAAAAAGGTAGAAATTCAGCAGACAAAATGTGTGGTTTATTAAATTTGTAAATTTCCGGAACTGCAAAGGCAACAAAATTCCGGCAACTAAGACCACCGAAAATGTAACCCATTAACAGTACAACTCATTATAGTTTGTGGTAAAAGCGATGTTTAATGCGAGAACAGCTCAGCCCAACCGAAGGGTCTACCGATTTTCCGATAATATGATCGATGGAAATGCAAACATTCTATCAAACATTCATACTGCCAGCGCAGTTCAATATTCAGCAGTTTGATGAATGCTGATTTATTTCTCCACCAGTCCAGCGTATTAATGGAAACACAGACACGTCGAACATACGAAAAAAAAAACAACATGCACACACTCACACACCGAGTGATTACCATAAGAAACCACATGCAGATAAGAAACGGTTTGCAGTGAATTGCACACTCAACGCTCAAGAGTGCTTTTGGCGCTCTCTTACTGCAATTCATACGCTCCCTGAATGTTTGCGCATTCCACATAAAGAATGTTGCCAAACAGTAGTAAAACCCTGGGATGCCCGGTGCCCGGTGGCCTCCGCACAGGGTAGAAATATGTCTCCTGAAAGCACATACGGTTTCGCTTATTGATGTGGTTAGCGTTCGCAGAAACGCAGCCCGTTCGGTAAGGGAACATTGTGCAGGATCGATGTGAAATATGGTTTGTATATGCAATTTATCAGGCCGTTCCGAGCGTCCGGAACGCAAAGGAGCGCTTTTCGCAGCGAGCAAGCACCGGACAGGGCAGTGGTGATGAAAACAAATCGTACCGGGCAACGAGTGTGTCACTCGCGTGTTCCTCGCTGTTTCTTTGCTGTTTGGTTTAGCCGGTGATCGGTGTTCGAAGTTTTTTTTTCGTCGAAGCGCGCGCGTGTGTGTGTATGTTGCTCTTTGCTGCCTTCCAGATGGCAATGTCGTGCTTTGGCCTAAATACTCATGAATATGCTACACCGTCAGCCGAACGGTGTCTAGTCGCTAGTAGACGGCCATCGATACCGTGACTCGGTGGTGCGCTGCGCTGGATCGCAATATCCTTTGGCGTTTTTTGTTGCTTCGCTTTTGAATCCCCCACAGAGAGTGGACAGCGAGTTCCAGTCTGAAGGCTGAACGACAAAACACTTATGCTGTAGGTGCTTAGATGAAGAGCGAAAATCGGGGAATGAATAGTACTAAATTACAAACGAAAAGGCACACTCTGTGCTGCATGTTCGCTCGGCCGATGGCTGATCGTTGGATCTGCTGCCACGCTGTGCCCCGGTGACCGAAACCATCGATGGACTGGCTTTAAGAGTGTAAGCTTTCGCACCCGACCCGACTCGGTTCCGTTGTTGATGCAGATGTTGCGCCGCATTAGACGTATCACGGAACTACACACATACACACACACACACACACACACAGAGACACTGCAAGTGCCAGTAGGAGAGCCAGTCGAATGGCCGGCCTGCTGTGGCAGACTCTGCAGATGATTGATAGAACATGGGAACTGGTGAACCATTTGTCTCGACCGTTTCACAAGCGTTCGATGGCGTTGTGGCGTTGGACCTAGAGTGTACAAACGGAAATGCACACCAAAAAAAACGCACACATTCATCCGCACGATGAATCGGAGACTTTTATCGATTCGATTTCAGTGAAGGTAATGGAGTTTTCCTGTCACTCCACGCTGGCAGGCACGGCGACGATCGCAAAACCATTCGATGAAAGTTGTTTTGTCAGATGATGGAAGGGATTGGGGATCAGTTAGCAATAATAAAATAACAATTTGTAATTGGTTTTTTCGGGTAGAGCCTTTTGCTGTCAACAGAAGTGCATCTTGATATGTTTGGCAATAGCTTCAAGTCGTCGAAATATTGGTAACGCTTTGTGGGAGTTCATTTATTTAATTTTGTTGCACTAAACAGTGTGATTGGGAAGGAACAAACCGCTTCTGACCGACAAGAAAGGATGACTTCCGTATAAAAACAACTCTACCTCAGGGGAAGGTTTCGCTGTTCGCAAAAAAAAATAGCAAAAAACGACACACTTTCAGATAACTATCATATGGCCAAGAAGAAACACCTGACCAACAGTTCCATCCGCTTTGGAGGGGATTTTTTTCTTCTCCATATTATTTTGCACTACCCGGTAACATTAACGGTTCCTCGGAAGCATAAAAATAATTAACTACACCCTCGAGCAAACCGAAACCCGCCCGTTATCTGATGCTGAAAGACTTACCAAGACTTGCCAGCCCCCGGGGTTGGACATTGCCCTTTGCTTTTCTTCTGCAGTCGAGCACCGCCACGTATCTGGGACATTTCCTGTCTGTTCGCCGCCACGACTCCGCAGTATGGTTCGTGATCTTTACGTATACGGGAGCGTTTTTATGGGTTTTTCGCTTGGTCTAACGGCGTACTGGCGAACAAAACATAGATTTATGAACAAGTAACAAGTTCCGGGCCTTTCTGGTGGCTGTCCAGACAGTGGTTGTAATTAATAGTGTTGCGCCGCGAAGATGCAGACGTGCAGGTGCGATGATACCCGCAGTTAGTATGACATTTTTCCCGTTCACGAAGGACAATAGTGTTGGGTTCTTTTTTAGTTTTGTCGCTTCCATTTTTTTCCCCGCAAGCCGTGGCAGGCGAGTGGACACGGTTGGTGTGCTGCTAGTTTGTACCATTGTCAAAGTGAACTTTCCGCACCTTTACATTATTAAGTAATTTCCACAGTGAGCAACACTTTGTTGGAAGACAATTTAGATAGATTATTAGGGTTTTTGTGTGGTGTTCCTTATAAAGCATCCAACGCAATCTATTTTTTCCAAATCAAATAGAAGTATCAAAGGGATAAACTTTGTTTGGGAAGGGAAAATGTTAGAATAACAAATGTGTAAATAAAAATGTAGATCATTTCGACCGTCATCATAACCATCCTCGGGCAGTTTATTTTCCCCATTGGATTGCTGTTCGGTGCAGAACGCTGCTGACGAGAATAAAAAGTGCCGATGGGAAGAACAAATTAGATTTCCAAAAGGATAGCGAAGTGTAACTGGATAGATAGGGAAGGGTTCTCGATCCCTGGAGCAAATGTTGCGAGAGGACGCTGGTGTTTGGGGACGCAAAGCGCACGCAACTAGTTTCTTTACTGGGTTGAAAAATTGATTTTATTTCAAAATCAGTTAGAAATCTTGTTACCGTTCTAAGGGAAGACGAGTTCACACCTTCATACAGCTAGAATGGCCGAAAGGATTATCTCTCTGCATCAGTGGCAGCAAGTCTGCTCATGGCATCTGGACTCGTCAGCTCATCCTGGAAGTGACGTCCTGGACATCTCGTCGTTTTGGTGAAGTTGAATTTTTCACTACACAATTAATGACGGGACGCGGCTTCTTCCAGGATTACCTTGAGCGGATGAACCTCATTGAGGAGGCACATTGTCCAGATTGTTCTATAAGCTGGTGTGGCAGCAATACTGCACTGGTAAGGCATGGATCCGAAGCCTCTTGAAGGTCAACAAAGGCTCTCCATACCCTACTTCGACTCAATACGTCCCCGGCGTATAGAACGGTAACATGTCTCTCCAAATATCTGCGCTTGGGTATACGGGGAAACCCAACCCCTTGAGAAGATGGGTGATATGGCTAAATTGAGCGGAGGGGGACAGCTAGCGTCTGTTCTCCATGTTAGGGGCGGCTAGCTGTCCTTTCTGTCCTGGCTTCCTACGGGACTTTAAACAGCTAGGAAGCGTAGGCCCTCCGACGAGACAGGGGGTTGGGGGAGAGGCCTTGCAAGCCACCCCCAATACTACCGCAACTAAAAGTCAACAATTAATTTCGAATCGGAACAAACGATGCCGACCCTTGCAACTGAAAAAGGACTACGATTGAAAACTCGGAACATGGAACTGCAGATCCCTCACAAAACGTACACCCGACTATAACGCGAGGCCGATAGGATTGGATTGAGGATCAATGCGACGAAGACAAAGTACCTGCTTGCCGGAGGCTCTGACCGTGATAGAGCACGACTTAGAAGCAGAGTATTAGTTGACGGCGACGATCTCGAGGTAGCAGAGGAGTTTTGCTACCTTGGCACGATCGTAACACGTGATGAGGATGCCGGACTCATGCCCTGCCAGGAAAGTGCTCGTCAGCGACCCGTTCGGCACGAGGCGTAGAGGTGCACAGCGAGCTCGTTGGCTGGATCAAGTGGAGTCAGACCTGAGGGATATCGGATGCAGCCGGGGATGGAGAAGTGCAGCCATGGACCGAGTTTCCTGGAAACGGATTGGACACCAGGCCATGTCTATTAGACGTGCTCCCAAGGAACAGGCCACGAAAGAAGAAGAAGATTGTCCAGATTGGCCAGATCTAAGAGAGACACCAGAGCACGTGATGTTTGAGTGCCCTCGCTTCATCGCCTTGAGACGACATATGAACTGTCAGGTGGGAGAAGAAGTGACTGTGGGGAACATCATCCCCCTGATGTGCTCCAGCCGAAACAACTGGCGCGTCATAGCAGTGACCATCAGAGCTGTTCTTTCCCGCCTACAACAGCGACGTATTCGCATCGACAGAGGTACGGCTGAGACCGGTCCATCTTGCCGACATCTCAGCAAGATGTCATCCGGGAGAACCATATCGTTAATGGTGATCCCGGCTTCATACTATCGCGACAGGCAGTAGATCACTCTCACTAGCTCTTCGGTGACCAATGGTGATCGTGAAGCAAAGACGCCCGGCAACCCATGGCAAAAATTCGCCTAAACCATTCATTTTCAATGTTATACCCCCTTCGGTGATCTGGGAATGTTTGGCGTAAGGCTCGAGGAGGTTTTGGGTCCCATGGGTCTCTATGAAGATCTCCTCCTCGGACACCAAAAAAAAAAAAAAAAGAAAAGACGAGTTATTACTCAAAAGAAATCAAGAAAATTACACGAAACACGTTTATTTGAAATGTTCATCTCGTTGCGTGCATCATCTGCATTCAATCAGTTTACTTCTCCTTTCGACATTTTGGGATGCAATTTGTATAAATATGTCAACCAACTGATTGCCGTTCCGTTGCAACATTCTAATTGCAATTGCAAATTTTGACCATTATTTATTCAATTAAACTGTGTCGTAGCGTTTCCCATTCTCCGCTGTCCTCGTTTTCTCGTTCTCGAAACCTTTACCGTGGCCGTGTATTCGAATTTGCATTTCTGGAGAAATGTGCACGAAACGATCGTTCTCCAGACAAAAAAAAAACAGTGCGAGCTAAGAAAGCAAAATAAAAGTGCGGTTGCTTATTTTTCTGCTATGCTGGATAAGTTATGATTTATCGCGATAGCGAAGCAATGCTAACAGTAAAATATATATAGCAGAAAAATGTTGTTGTATCGCCAGCTAACCAGACTTCGAGCCGTCCGACGAACGTGCTTAAGTGGACGTAGTTTTACGCTGCCGGTACCGTTCACGTTCCGTTTTACCCAGGCTAGTAGCTTCTTCGAGTGTACAGCAAATCGAAAAAGTTCACCGGTAAGAAAATATTTTTCTCTTTTACAATCATACCTGCACACCCTTGTGCTGCGCGCCGCGGTACCCAGGCCGCGTGTCGGTTGGTGCAATATATTTCATTTCCCGTGACTTTAGCAGCACGCCCGGCCAAAACTTATGGCATGATTGGAGGTTGGTCGGAAGTCTTATGAGGTTTTTTCTTTTCGGGAGGGCAATTTTCTGCACCATTAATAAACACACCTCCTGGTGCAGGTGTTTCCCGAGATGGAGCAATAAAAAAGTGCATCATTGGTGTGTGTGTGTGGGAATTTGGATGAAACCAGTTGAAATTTAAAACCTGCACGAAGCTATTCTTTTTTATATATTTGCTTAACAATTTGTTTTCGCAGCAATGTTTTCTGTGTAATTATGGAGGTTTGGAAAAGAGCGTTGGTGTATCTGTCGTATGCAATGAGCGGGATTCGTTGGAAGAGCACTAAATTAATTAATATGCATTTGTGCTCAATCTGCTAGATTCGTGGTACTCTAATCCGCTTGTTCTGTAACTCATCCTCATGCGAAATATTTTTGAACATTAAGTATCCATTATTGGAGCGTTGCATACTAATCTTGCAGACACTTTTGTGGCCCACGCAGCATTCGGTCCTCTGTTCTGCTTCATATATATTGAAATGATGTACAATTCAGCAGCGACCAGTGCGACCGGCATGAGGATACACGATTTTCCCGTGCCAACCGTGCACGGAAGGAAGGAAGGATATCCTGCTCACCTGAAAATTGCCAATAACCAGAGCGCGAATTGTGATTCAACCATCGATAATGATGATGACAGGTGCATTTGTATTGGTGGAAGGCAATTTGTGTGCTTGGTGCGGTGGTGGCGGCGGCGTATACTCACCCACTCCCCGGACTGGCCACAACTCCTTCTTTGCAGGCTGGTGCGGCACGCAGGATTCTGCCGCGATGACGAGAAAATATTCATTTCCATCCATCACGACGACGGTGGACGAGTGTTTGCCGGCCAGGTAAGTGTATGCCGTGAATGTGTCCGTGTGTGTGTGTATGCATCAGTGTATGCGCAGTTCTGTGTGATGTGTCTAAGCGGGTTTCGTCCCGCTAGAACCAATCGTGAAATCCCATTAGCATCAATCATGCTCGGAAGATGGGAACAGGGACAGGATACCGTGATGATAGAGGTTGATAGGAGCACATTCTCGGTCGTAGGATGTGTGCTATCGGTGAATTTCATTTGAAGAGTGAACTTAAATATGTCCTCAGTCAGATAGCTAAATGCGGTGCACCAACCGTGTGTCGGTGGAAGCGTACAGTAGGACGACACATGAAGCGCAAGGATCGTTTTTGAAAAGACTAAAGCTGATTGAGAATGGTTTAAATACGAAAGCTCTGCTAACCTATCGATATTAAGCATCTGGCTAGATCTATCTATTGCAGCATACGCTATTAAAGTTAAATGAAAATCATCCTATTTAAAGCTATGTTTCTGATTAAAAAAAAAGGGAGGCCAAATGTTTACTGTGCCACTGGGCGTACTGCGTACTGACTCGAAGAGCAGCGCTATTAAAATACTCTCCCAGCACGATAACGGGTGTCTACCGGGGGGTTAAATTGAAATTCATACTTTTACTGCACGACCAAGAGTGGTGAACCTCATGCATAACCCATTGATTCATAAAATAAAGGAAGTTTAAGCAACTATATGCATCGTTTTGCACCGACCGTAGTACGACCGTTTGCGCTCCGGTCTCGTTTCTCCTAATACGATACCGGGGACGGGGGAAGTAAAATCGATCAAAATATCAATTGCAGGGCGCCTTTGTGTGGTGGCAAAATTCTCCGAATGCTCGTTCCGGTTGCGCATAACACTACCCAAGATGCGGCCATCCAGTATGTCTTTTATCCGGGGAATATGCAAATAATCGTTTGCCGTGGGTTGACGTGGAAAGTAAACCCGATATCGGGCGAATCCGGTGCTCGATACACGCTGCAGTGGTGTGTTTATCTTAGCACGACTAATTGAAATACTTCCGCAATAGTTGTGGTTTTTGAGGCTCGTGATTGGATAATGGGCTTAAGTGTACTGCATCCCAGCCCGGGCACGGAGATATGCAACTTCGATGAAGAATAACGTAAGCAGGTTCGAGCGGATGCTTTTGAAGAATTTGAGGTGTTCAGGGGTGTCGGGGGTAGCATCGTACAAGTTTGAATTGTTGTTGAAGCAAACACTGGTATCGATGGTAGTTTGGAGGGCATGAAGGAGGCATCAAATATTCTACGACACTGACGATAGAAGCAATTAAGTAGGTGTCGTGATTATGAAGGTAAAGCTGATCGTGGGTATGAAACGTTTGCGAAGAAAGCTATTAATTTATTATTGAGGTCTTAAACTCATCACGAAGCTCACCATTTTTGTCTCTGCTACGCGACTGAGAGTCTGGAATATATCTACTGTGTGTTTAGATTAAGTAAAATGAGTGTTGATTTGTGTTTTGGAGTAGCTCTGGAATTATTGTAGCACGTTCGCTGCATGTTTCTCAAGCATTTGTGCCAGGAAGTACTGACGTAAGATGCTAACATTCCTTGCTAAAGCTTAGACTCCTATAACTGGTCTTCATATTCAATTTTGGAGTTACTCCGTCAACAGGTCAACTTGGTCGCTGAACCAAAATTCTCAAGGTACAGTATTACAAAAACCCACAACTTATGATCGCACAATTGTGAAGCATAATTGCGGGTTCGTTAGTTTTTCTTTCACTGTTTCCGCAACGCATAAAAGATATTTCTTACCGCTAGATATTTTTCCATCCAGTACAACCTTACCAAAAACATTTCTTTGACCTGTCAGAATCGTCTTCACCCAGCTCTAACCTGTTAAGCTCATAATCGATTCATTACGCATCGATAGCGGTGCAATGGAGCGAACATGTTCTTTCAATCATTCCCTGGGTGATGTTTTGCTAGCATCATCGCAGATCCGTGCGGCAAGTCGTCGGGCATCGGTCGATGCCTGAAGTCAGATTACCGTCGTCGTCCCTGCCTCATGGACGAAATTACAGTGCGAACGCCCGAAGCAGTATAAGATGTCTAGCGAGATCCTTTGTTTTTCGTAGATAAAAGCAGCATATACACACACACACACAGACACGAGAGAAAAAGTATAAGACCAACAGCAGCAACACGAGCAACAGCAGGAACAACACCAAAAAACACATAATTTCTATTCCACACATGCTTTTCTTTGGGGATCGGATGAAATATGACCCTTGTTTGACGTGTCGTGCCGGGCAAAGAGAAAACCGGAGCGAACCGGTGCGAACGCATGGTCAGGTGCTGACATGGACTGCCCCCCCTCCCCTGGTTAACCAATACATGACACATTCCTTGCATACTTTGCTGCTCGCGAGCAAGCAATTTAGGGGTGGCCGGTGCTTCCGTACGCTAACAATATCACACCGTGAGCCGAAACCGACGATCAACCGGGCCGGCATACCCGATGGGACAACATTCCGACGCCGGCCGACAGACCGGCGATAGGCAATGAAAATCATTGAATCATCGAAGCAATATCGATCACCCGCTCGGAACCGACATTCGTCACGCCCGGGCCACTTTGTCCAGACGGGAGAAAGCACTTTAGTACTTCGCCCGCTTTGAGGTGGCGTATGCAAAAAAGGTCCAACGGTCCGGTGCGGTGTGCTGTGCGTGCGAGCAATGCCTTCATGCTTAAAGGCTTGGCAAAAAGCATTGCAAAGCATTTTCGCATCAGCTTAACTTTCATGCACGAAAAATAGGTTTCGAGCAACATCAACAAAAAAACCCTCCATTCCGATCGTTCTGGGAAGAAAAGAGACCAAAGCGCACGGGCACACTGCCGACCCATTGAAACAGAGCTCAATGGAGGGAAAATATCAATTTTTTTACACTCACTGTTGTAAAGAAAATTGCCGGCATTCAGGAACGGAAGAAAAGTGAATAATACTTTACCCGGCGGTGATTTTCATCGGCAAAGTTCCGGTAGAAATATAAAATGATCGGCCGTCGGATAAGCGAGTACACGGAACTGATCTGATCCAGTCGTTTGGCAGGATGGAATGTGATGCCATTTTAGCTGCCACCAATCCGTACCCGGCCTGAGTACTTTTTCGGGCCATCCACAGCAGACGCTTGTAATGGTTGTCGGAAAGGTAAGAAAACGCAATTTGGAACCATTGCCTTTGGAAGGCTGGCTTTTGGGGGCGGTATGATGATGTGAGGAACATAATAAAATGTAATTTGAGATTATATGCTCCGATTCGGGTAGGAAGGTGAAGCGTGAGATAGTGTAGTGCAGTATGTTGTCCTGCTTTTCGCATTGAGCAAGCCGAAAACGGCATCACATTTCATGCAGGATCTGTCACATAATGGATTTAAGGTCGGGTAGCAGTGTGGGGGTTATCGTTCAATCTATCGTAGCGTCGGGAGACTCGCACCGGACGAGCGAGCGAGAACGAGAGAGGCGGACACTTTGTGGTTGAATGAGGGTTATTTTTCCCTAGATCAAGGATGTTTAAAATTGTTCTTAAATGAAATAACTGTCCACAAATTGATTGATCATTTATTCGTGATACAATTCTCAGTTTTAAAAGCTGCAATATTTAAAAAATAGTATTTGTCTCATTTTACTCTGAGTCATTAGCTCCGTACTATCTATTTCAAAAGATGGGGATTTAGTTCGATAAATATATCACTTTCAATCACACGTAGCCACAACCACTTCAAAGGAATTGGATAGCAACAATCTGTCTCGAAACGTAACGAGTTTGTTTCCTGAGATCTGTTGCAGATCGGTATAATCAAAGAGCTCGGCGTCCGGAGTATGGGGAGAAATAAATATTAATCCGCATCGAGCGAACGATCGACGATCTGGGCGGCAGCAGCACCCATATAAATTATCCAAGTGTTTGCACATAAATTAGAGACAGTAGCGTGTAAACAGGACACTTACCACAGGCCAAACATATGCATCGTTTACGTACGGTGGCAGTCGGCCGTTTGCGATAAATTACCATTGCATTGGAAATCAATACTGTCAATAAATTGGCCACGAAGCTTATGGCAACGGACCGTAAATCTGACCCGCCTGGTTGAAGCAGATGAGTTTATTTGTACACAGTAAACATACTAATCTGTGACAGGCTCGAGTAAGGAAATGACAATATCTTCGATTGTCAAAGGATTATTGGATGCGGTTTTTTTATTATGACTTATATTATATTTCAACACATACGTCGCTAAACTATATTATGTAAATTCTTTTGCATAAACATACTCCTGTGTGACAAGCATGCAATTGTTAAACCTCATCAATTTGGTGCTTGTTTAGAATGGTTTTGATCATCCTGGGTGTGACAACGAGCACTCCGGTTGTATACTTTGTTCGACGTGGAACACATTTGTAGTGGACAGCTTTCAATTATTTTCTCAAGCATAACACACTCTGACGCTTGTCCACGGGCACTATCATGGTAAAGGGAACTGTGCCATTGAATGGAAAGGGTCGCTTTGTTTGGTGCGCACTGAGCGTACATACTTTTACAGAGATTTACATTCTTCGCTTGTGCATGACAAAAGACAAGTGCTGCAGCACGCTGAAGTGTGCACTCCGTCTGAGAAGCCAGAACTCCCAAGGTATTGCTCCTGGGTATTTGATGGATTCATTCTTTCGTACTTCCCCCCGTGTCAAGGCACCGGTCATTCCCGGGTTAGCTGCCACAACCGCTATTGAAACACATTTTCATTAGTTGCGGCTCCATGAAGGAGGTCACTAGCAAGCTGAAACAATACACGAACCGGTCTCGGTGAGGGAATATAGGATTAGCAGATTGAAAGGTGCCTTATTGTGTGGCGTTGGCATCGTTCTTTCACTGGTCGTTTGCGTACCGTGTACAACTTTTGTGAGTGTAACATTGTGCGCGTAGCTGATATTGCATTTCAGCTGCACACGGCGTACGTGCCCATGAATCAATATTTGTGTTTTGGATTGTTTTGTTGCATGCATGATGCGTTGAAAAAATTTGAATTTGAACAAAGCATTGTGTTGGGGACCTGGGTGACAGTTGAACGGTTTTGCACGAAAAGTTAGGTTATATTTCAAACAAAACTTTACATTCCTGGAACTTGGAGGCTCTTTTGTTGGGGATCTCAGCTGACTAAGGCACACAAAGCTTATGAGTTTTGACATTTTAATAAAGTTACTATTATGGATAGCCATTTGCCAACACGAACCAGTCCAAGATACACTGCCACTGAGTCCTTCATAAATTCCCCAAGAATGTTTATCAAAACCAGCGCCGCACCGCCGCATTCTAAATCACGTATTGTTCTCTTTTGGCAAGATAATAGCCCTGAGCGCCCGCCACAGTTGTGCCTTTTATTCGCTCAGCCCATCCGTACAGAGCTTAAGGTATAAAACATAACCTACAGGTACAGTAGACTCTATCCTGCGAGACAGAGAGAGAGAGAGAGAGAGTGCCCTAATGAGGATAATTATCCCTAACGATTCTCTATTTTGCACTCTTTCGGCGACTTAAGTACGTCCTAATTATCCAAAGCACCACGGGTGCAGCACGGGTTCAGTGGGTAGAAAAAAGGTGTCAGCGATAGGAAAGTGTTTCATATCGCACCAAATAATCGCTAGCCGCTAGCCGGGTTAGTTGGGCGGGACAGGTCCTCCGTCCTTGCTATCGTCTATGAAATAATGGAATATTTTTTCTCCCCGTTTACTTAAGCGCATGGAAAGGAATACCGCACCGGAGAGAATCTGTCCTATAGTTGCACATAAGGAAAGGTAAAGTAAAGATGGGGGGGGATATACCCACTTCCTGAATGGGAAGCTTAAAAAGAAGCAAAAATGAAAGTAAAAGTTTATAGTCGGGGTTTTTTTTCACCGCTGCTCCTAATATACATATAATCCCTCCGGCGGCGGAAAGATTTTCATTAAAAGAATGGGAAAATTAAATCGTTTGACAGTTTTTCCGCATCACCGATTGAGGATGTTTGAAACGATTGAGTCCCATTTCTAACGCAAATTGAATATAGTGTACCGTTCTTTTGTGTCTGCGGTCATCTGGGAGTACTTAACAGCACTCGAATGGAATATTAAAATGTGTAGTGTGTGTGATCGGACGGTAGCCGGTACGGAGATTCTAGTTGTTGATTTATGCATACACTGTCCTTCTTGCTTCGCACTGTCCATCTAATTCAGCGCTGGATTCATTAAATTGTACTTTTGTCCACTGTACGCTGAGCATTAAACACATTAAAGCAGAAAGGATTTGCTAATAAAATTTATATTTTGTATTTAGGAAGTTGTTCACTGCACGTCACACTCGAACTCGAACGCTCAACCCACGCTCGCAAAGAAACGTGGGCACTCGAGTCCATGGAAAGTGAATCGGAAAAACTAAATGCAAATTGGCCATCCTCAGCGCTAACTAATGTGCGCACACGAGTGTATCTCGTTGCTCTGTTCCGGCACTGGTTTGTTCTTCTTTCCGGTCTAATGCTTTTGACATGTAATGAAATATCTATTTTTAGCATAGAAAACCGGAAAGTTTTTGTACTTTTGTCCTTAATTATTAATTTATTCAAATGAATGTATCTATGCAGCAGTCAGCCGGCAGCAAATACTGATTCTCGGTACACGCTGAGCGACGGAAGCTGTTGTAGTTCAGTCGCCAAGAGTAGATTGGGAAGCCTCTTACGAGCACTTTGCATTACTGCAACAAGCTCTTCGAGTACCATTTAATCTTGTGAAGTAGAATCCAACCTATCCAACCGGGTACGACCCTTCATTTTGGAGTGTTGTTTTGAAGCAACTTGCTCAGCGAACCTAACGCAGGGTTAAGATTCAACGACTGTACAAAATAAGTTGAGTAGTTTTTCGGCAGTTGGTATTTAGTTTCGGAAAATAAGCTACTTAGCGATGTCCCAGCACTGTGACAGGTTAGTTACCGTGTAGATAAAGAGCCAAACCGAAAAGAAACGATTGAAGAATTGCACCGTCACGATGCTTGCCTGTCCCGAGCTGAACGGTCTCTTGTAATTTAAAATGTTGATAGGCACGTTGCACATTTTTCGAGCGATGGAACGTTTTAAAGTGATGACTCCGGAGCACAAGGCATGCATGTGTGTTTCGGGCTGCTCGACCACAAAGTGCACGAAGCTTAACGATGCAGCAAAGGTAGCGAACGGTGCACGATGTACTGGCAATGAAGATAACACGACGCGCAGCAGGAAATGGCGAAAACTTATAGATGTTGTCGCCCGAGGAACACACGTTATTGTACTCTCGCCTGCGGTCGATTTTTCAAACCATTTGCTAAATCAATCGTTCGGAAGGGCAGTTTTTGCTAACCGCCAGCATATGGTACAGGCTAGCTGAAGCTGAGGCTTACAGCGCAAAGCTGCACTCCATTACTCACTCCATTCGTTTATTTTTTCTGGCTCGCTGTCTGGAAAGGTAGGATTACTGACGGCTTATTCACGTGTGGTGTACTTTTGCGATATGGTTGGGTTTTTTTTCACTCGGCACAGTAAACTTACGCGCAGTAAAATACGAATACGATACGGTGTCAGCCTTTCTACTGTTTAAATATAATTGATTAAACGAAAAAATAGTAAATCGATAATTTAAAGCTTACATTACATTTTCAAGGTTGTGTTGGGGCTTGCATTTTAAAAGCTTTACAGCAGGTAGTACTCCTAATGGCAGCAACCTGCTATAAAAGCGTCCCTGTAAGTAATTAAAAAATCCCATTAAGCACACAACAAATGCAAATAAGTTAGCGAAATTCTAGAACGGAATCTTTCGCGTCTGGCACGAGTTGTTACGCGGTTATCTACCATCGTCAACCTTTGCTTTTTGTTTCACTTCCTGCTTTATTCGATACCAAAGGTCTTCCAACAACAGTCAACCCAATAATTAGTCCTTTTTGCCACTCTTGCGTTAAGCGGAGATTGTGGCGCTAATTTAATCATTTTTTTTTGTTGTTGTTGCGTTTTGTTGGTACAGTTTTGCCTCCCATGTTAAAGCTGAAATAACAAATTGTGATAACGATGATTATGGGGTTGGTGTGGGGGTAACGCCAGAAAAGGGAAATAGCAAAAACCAACATAAAACAAAAACTTTACACAGACCTTCGTCAAACATTCACTTTCGCGACGTGTCACGCAAGGTGGAATCAAAGGTTGAACAACTCCTGCATAACAATTTTCAATTGTTCACTGTTGCGAGCGAGGTAGAGGTGTATTAATTGATTTATTAAAGTGATTTACTCGGGCGTTAAATTATTGTCACGTTTTTCCTGCCCTTGTCGGGATACAGAGGATTTGTGCAAAGATGCTATAATTCAGCAATATACAAAACTAAAACATGCCAATTTTGAAGCATGTAAGAGATGGTTTAAGAGTGAAAACTTTCTGCACACTTTCACGATGGTGGAATGTCATTCAACAGTAATAGAATAACTAAATTTTTGATTTTATATAGAACCAGTGTGATAACATTCGCCAGAGAGCAGGATAGATTTGTTCCAGGACATTATCGTTTGCCTACGTTGAACCGAACAACAAGCACCGTATTAAAGTTTCCTTACGCCGGGGACCTTCTCATCAACAATATGTTTAGAGTTAAGCTAATGAAAAGCACTCACCGTTAATCCTGAAAACATGGGTTCAATTTCCGTCCGGTGGCGAGGCTGAATTGGGACATCACGAAGTTTGCCAAGCATCTGCCGCTTACGATATAATCTTGCCCACTTTCTTCGAGGCTGGTACGACGCGCCAGCCTCCGCTCCTAGCGTGAGTGTCCTGTGACTAATCTTTCGAATGTACCATGGGATCATCTAGCAAAGTCTCTTGGTATATCAATATCGCTCCTCATTGCCATTAACAGGTAATTCACTTTCGTTAGCATTCAGAAGACCAACTTCTTACCCAGCATGAGCGGCGCCTGTCTCTCGGTGGGCTCTGTTGTCTTTATGTCGGATCTAGATGTAAGCGTTATTCTGTGCATCATATCAACGTAAGTGCCGGTTAGGTACGATTAACAGTGGCTCTTATGATATTGGTTCGTTTGGAACGTGGCGATTGGAACGATAACGGAGTAACAAATATATTTTAAATGGACTTCGATAATCCTCGATTGGAGTAGGTATTATTAAATAATTAATCTAACAAATAACAAACATTTAATTCTAATAACAAACAATTTTAAAACATACTGTCAGACACCGAGTAACTGTTCACTCTGAGTTCGAATAACGTGGGAAATTTATACTCTAATCGTTAATATTTTTACAGCCTATCTCTCGTAGGCATTTATTATTTTCCGGTGCAGTGTTTTATCTGCTCGGAATAGATTTGCAATGGCTTCGGTTTCGTCGATTTAACGATTCTTTGAATCGCCAGAGACCCATCAAACGTCGTGGTATCATAATTGATCTGCATATTCCCAAACGATCTGTCCAGCCCTGAATTCTGGCAATTCCAATTGTTTTCATGTTCGTGGCGGTCGCTTCTTTTTTCCGTGGACCACCTTCATCTAAATGTGCCATCCTTGGGTGTGCTCAGTGTTCGTGGGTAACAGGCGGACACCGGCCAGCGATGATATATTTCGGCAAAGGTTTTGTGAAAGGTCCCAATTTCCCCGATCTAATCGGCCGGATCCGTCCGAAAATCAAGAAAACGTTCCGGGAAAGTGAGAGATTAATATGACGGGAAAACCTTTCAGTGCACAGTTTGCAGCGCACGTGCCACACAAAATCACGTATTTTAGAGCAACCGATGAGTTTGAAAGCGGTGCAGTATTTCGTAAAAGTGTACACAAGTTCCACTAAACAACCGAAACACCCACATGGTGTTCTCACACAAACACACACACACACAGACTAATAGACAGTAGTGCTTCAGCTGTCACGTTCGTGTGGATGCGAATGTGAGAATGAATTTTCACTCACCCGGTGGACAACGTACAACGCTGCAGCATCGGAATGAGCGAGCCATTGAAAAGGATTTTCCTTCTGTCGTTCATTAAAATTCTACCACGTTCGGAATAAATTTTCATTAGACACACTTGCAGACAGGTCTAGGTCACGTCGTCGCTGTAGTGCCCATCGGTGAAAGAGCCGTAGAATGGTGAAACTGCCAGCAATGTATGGGATGTAGAGGATGTCGTACGGTACTACCAACGCTTCAGGTATTATCTAGCCTGCTCGTGCGTAGATGATCCATGGAAATATGGTTCGAAGCTTAATAGAGCGACGCTTTACATTGCTTTCTGCCAAACCAGCGAAGACACGTTAACACGTTAGTTTGTGAAGTTTAGAAATTTAGAAAGAGTAAAATATTATCAATCGCAAAGATTCCAAGAATACAGAACTCCTTTTCCGTTATTTGCATTTAAGAAAATGGAAAATGAAAACATTTTTTTTCTCTGGCTTGTACCATTGCCGTATTTTGTTTGTCTAAACAAGGCTGTGGGCTGTAGCATAAACAAAGAAACAGCAAAGTTTTGGTGCATACCATCCGGCTGCACAATGATGATTAATCATTCTAGAGCCTGGGTCTATTTTTGTTGAAAAATTGGATCAATTTGTTCATTGTTGATTAATTGAAGCAGTTCATAGCATCCGAAGCTATCTCGAAACTTTTGCCCATTTTTCAATTCCACGTTCTTGCATGTTGGTTTTATCAATTCGCTACAAATTGTTATCGTACTTGAGAGATCGTTCCAAACATTTTCCAAACAAACACAACGAACGCATCAAGAAGTGTATTTGTAATTGGGAGCCGACATAAAACTTTAAATGGCATTTTATTCCGTATTTGTTAAGGTCAATTGCAGAAGGAAACTCATAGGACGATGAGGTTTGATTGATATCGATGGAGGCGCATGGTCTTTTGTATAATTTTCAACATTATGAAGATAAATCTTTTTTAAAATATTTTAAAACAATGAATAATTTCACGTGAACCTTACTTATGTATTCTATTATTATCATTATGTTAAATGTATTACTATGTATGTTTTATTTATCCTTTATAACGGTGTATTGATGGATTTAAGAATACACCATTACAAACATTCACAAAATAATATTCGTTATTTTGCGTAATCAAACCATTATTCTATCTCTTATTACTTGGTATTAAGTCACTTCCCACCGTAGCTGCAAAAACTTCCTTTTTTCCTGACGCACAAAAGTCCTCAAATTCATCATCACTCTGTCAGGCTCAGAACTTTCGTCTAGTGGCTTTGTGGGTTTCGCCGAAGTTTCGGGCTCATTTTGAGAATAACAAAAAACTGAAAAAGCTGTAGAAGTACAATTAAGTTCGGGATCGGCTCTCGGAAATGTTATTGTGCTTTTATAGTTTGTTGGTGTAGATACTTTTGCGAGCAAGAAACACACCTGAAACAAGACGCCAGACAAAAGTGTGAATGTCCTTCTCATGAGTGGGCTTTTCAAACCAGAAGTAATGCTTTGATTTATGAGATAAGAAGAACTTACCGAACGAAGAGTATTTCGTTCAGGTCACTTACTATCTTTCAAAGTTTCTTTAAAAGTTACTTTGGAACGGAATGTGATACGAATTGAAAATGCTTGAATAAACTGTCTGTTTTAGAATTAACTTTAAAAAAGTTGCTCTGAAACTTCAATATAAAAAAACAGTTTATGAACTAACAATATTCTTTTCAACAATTATTTCGATGCCTCCATACAAGCAATAGCAATAAAATGTACTGCTTCATCGGAAAGTAAAACGATCTCTACCCTACTTTCGTCATAATTTTAAAAATTTCATCACACTTATCCATTGTCATCCGAAACATGCAATCCACGTTAAAAGCATTTGTACGGCAAAGCGGCTGCCACCGCCGAAGCTACATAAATGGAAGCTTATTATTGCTCCCCCCCGAGCACGGTACCGAGATCTTACGTGCGCGAGCTCGCCGTAAATACCTTGCCTTCATTTACATAATGACCAAAGGCATTCATTGCGTCCAGTCTCTAATTACATTCTTCCGAAAATCATGCCGGTCCGGTTTTGGCGTGCAGCTAGTCGTTAGAAAATTGCTTCCCATCAGTAGCGCGCCAGCAAACCAAAACTCAGCCAGGTATGAAAATTCGAAACAATGTTACGGTAAGTCGTGCAAAGCTCAAAATTTAATTTCAAAGAGTTTCAGCTGGTGGACTTTTTGGGGCGTTGTGATTTTTTTTTATTTCGTTGTGTGTGTGTGTGCTACTTCTGCTGTTTTTATTGCTTACCTGCGCTAGTTAACAAACGTTCGAAACAAGTACGATCATGTTCAAGCGATCCTTCACTTCCGCCGTCCTAAACAAATAATTATTCATATTCCGAGATAAAACCGTTATCGCCGTCGACCCTCGGACCATCAACGTTCAAGCGATCCTTCACTTCCGCCGTCCTAAACAAATAATTATTCATATTCCGAGATAAAACCGTTATCGCCGTCGACCCTCGGACCATCAACGTTCAAGCGATCCTTCACTTCCGCCGTCCTAAACAAATAATTATTCATATTCCGAGATAAAACCGTTATCGCCGTCGACCCTCGGACCATCAACGTTCAAGCGATCCTTCACTTCCGCCGTCCTAAACAAATAATTATTCATATTCCGAGATAAAACCGTTATCGCCGTCGACCCTCGGACCATCAACGTTCAAGCGATCCTTCACTTCCGCCGTCCTAAACAAATAATTATTCATATTCCGAGATAAAACCGTTATCGCCGTCGACCCTCGGACCATCAACGTTCAAGCGATCCTTCACTTCCGCCGTCCTAAACAAATAATTATTCATATTCCGAGATAAAACCGTTATCGCCGTCGACCCTCGGACCATCAACGTTCAAGCGATCCTTCACTTCCGCCGTCCTAAACAAATAATTATTCATATTCCGAGATAAAACCGTTATCGCCGTCGACCCTCGGACCATCAACGTTCAAGCGATCCTTCACTTCCGCCGTCCTAAACAAATAATTATTCATATTCCGAGATAAAACCGTTATCGCCGTCGACCCTCGGACCATCAACGTTCAAGCGATCCTTCACTTCCGCCGTCCTAAACAAATAATTATTCATATTCCGAGATAAAACCGTTATCGCCGTCGACCCTCGGACCATCAACGTTCAAGCGATCCTTCACTTCCGCCGTCCTAAACAAATAATTATTCATATTCCGAGATAAAACCGTTATCGCCGTCGACCCTCGGACCATCAACGTTCAAGCGATCCTTCACTTCCGCCGTCCTAAACAAATAATTATTCATATTCCGAGATAAAACCGTTATCGCCGTCGACCCTCGGACCATCAACGTTCAAGCGATCCTTCACTTCCGCCGTCCTAAACAAATAATTATTCATATTCCGAGATAAAACCGTTATCGCCGTCGACCCTCGGACCATCAACGTTCAAGCGATCCTTCACTTCCGCCGTCCTAAACAAATAATTATTCATATTCCGAGATAAAACCGTTATCGCCGTCGACCCTCGGACCATCAACGTTCAAGCGATCCTTCACTTCCGCCGTCCTAAACAAATAATTATTCATATTCCGAGATAAAACCGTTATCGCCGTCGACCCTCGGACCATCAACGTTCAAGCGATCCTTCACTTCCGCCGTCCTAAACAAATAATTATTCATATTCCGAGATAAAACCGTTATCGCCGTCGACCCTCGGACCATCAACGTTCAAGCGATCCTTCACTTCCGCCGTCCTAAACAAATAATTATTCATATTCCGAGATAAAACCGTTATCGCCGTCGACCCTCGGACCATCAACGTTCAAGCGATCCTTCACTTCCGCCGTCCTAAACAAATAATTATTCATATTCCGAGATAAAACCGTTATCGCCGTCGACCCTCGGACCATCAACGTTCAAGCGATCCTTCACTTCCGCCGTCCTAAACAAATAATTATTCATATTCCGAGATAAAACCGTTATCGCCGTCGACCCTCGGACCATCAACGTTCAAGCGATCCTTCACTTCCGCCGTCCTAAACAAATAATTATTCATATTCCGAGATAAAACCGTTATCGCCGTCGACCCTCGGACCATCAACGTTCAAGCGATCCTTCACTTCCGCCGTCCTAAACAAATAATTATTCATATTCCGAGATAAAACCGTTATCGCCGTCGACCCTCGGACCATCAACGTTCAAGCGATCCTTCACTTCCGCCGTCCTAAACAAATAATTATTCATATTCCGAGATAAAACCGTTATCGCCGTCGACCCTCGGACCATCAACGTTCAAGCGATCCTTCACTTCCGCCGTCCTAAACAAATAATTATTCATATTCCGAGATAAAACCGTTATCGCCGTCGACCCTCGGACCATCAACGTTCAAGCGATCCTTCACTTCCGCCGTCCTAAACAAATAATTATTCATATTCCGAGATAAAACCGTTATCGCCGTCGACCCTCGGACCATCAACGTTCAAGCGATCCTTCACTTCCGCCGTCCTAAACAAATAATTATTCATATTCCGAGATAAAACCGTTATCGCCGTCGACCCTCGGACCATCAACGTTCAAGCGATCCTTCACTTCCGCCGTCCTAAACAAATAATTATTCATATTCCGAGATAAAACCGTTATCGCCGTCGACCCTCGGACCATCAACGTTCAAGCGATCCTTCACTTCCGCCGTCCTAAACAAATAATTATTCATATTCCGAGATAAAACCGTTATCGCCGTCGACCCTCGGACCATCAACGTTCAAGCGATCCTTCACTTCCGCCGTCCTAAACAAATAATTATTCATATTCCGAGATAAAACCGTTATCGCCGTCGACCCTCGGACCATCAACGTTCAAGCGATCCTTCACTTCCGCCGTCCTAAACAAATAATTATTCATATTCCGAGATAAAACCGTTATCGCCGTCGACCCTCGGACCATCAACGTTCAAGCGATCCTTCACTTCCGCCGTCCTAAACAAATAATTATTCATATTCCGAGATAAAACCGTTATCGCCGTCGACCCTCGGACCATCAACGTTCAAGCGATCCTTCACTTCCGCCGTCCTAAACAAATAATTATTCATATTCCGAGATAAAACCGTTATCGCCGTCGACCCTCGGACCATCAACGTTCAAGCGATCCTTCACTTCCGCCGTCCTAAACAAATAATTATTCATATTCCGAGATAAAACCGTTATCGCCGTCGACCCTCGGACCATCAACGTTCAAGCGATCCTTCACTTCCGCCGTCCTAAACAAATAATTATTCATATTCCGAGATAAAACCGTTATCGCCGTCGACCCTCGGACCATCAACGTTCAAGCGATCCTTCACTTCCGCCGTCCTAAACAAATAATTATTCATATTCCGAGATAAAACCGTTATCGCCGTCGACCCTCGGACCATCAACGTTCAAGCGATCCTTCACTTCCGCCGTCCTAAACAAATAATTATTCATATTCCGAGATAAAACCGTTATCGCCGTCGACCCTCGGACCATCAACGTTCAAGCGATCCTTCACTTCCGCCGTCCTAAACAAATAATTATTCATATTCCGAGATAAAACCGTTATCGCCGTCGACCCTCGGACCATCAACGTTCAAGCGATCCTTCACTTCCGCCGTCCTAAACAAATAATTATTCATATTCCGAGATAAAACCGTTATCGCCGTCGACCCTCGGACCATCAACGATCCTTCGCTTACCTGTTCTTGTTGTTTTTCGTTCCTTCCACATCCTTCCTTCCCGACCCAAAATATTTTGTAAAATCTTAGAAAATAACCCACTCTACGTCTAACCGCCAACTGAAACGGTCATAGTTCTCTGCTCCGCAAAATCACGTCCGAACGTCGTAACCCGAAAGAAAATCTTTCGAAAAAGTTAACTCGCTCCCTAAACAGTGAGACCGAAAATAGAAGAACCGAGCGGACGGGGGTGGGAAAGGCAACATTGATTTTCTTTTGGCTCGTTTTGTTCAAATTACAGGATGCTACCGCAAGAATGTCACCTCCTGGAAGATGAAAAGTTGTGAGGGCCAGTTTTTTTTGACGAATAGGAGAGAAGCGGTGAAGCCTAGGCCGGTGGAAAAGATGGCGAAATGACAAAAGTTTTTGATTGCTTCAACTTTCCGCTTTGAAGGTTTGCTGCCAGCATGCTGAAGGCTTTGTCAGCAAGTCAGCTGTTAATACTCATCAGTAACGCATTTTGTAGTAAAGCGTTTGGTAATGCAATGCTTCACTTGATTAGGCATGAGGTGAGATAGTGTGAGTGCAGAAGTAGCTTTGAACAACGTGGGTGCTTTGTTACGAGTTCGCACGTCGTGGTATCAAGGGTTGTTCTTTCATCCTGAAAACATGTTTAAGAGGTTGCACTTTTTAATTGATTCAATATCCCAGGACAGCCATCTGGAAGGACAGCAGATACTCATAGGTAAAAAGAATTTGTCGTTACGCTATTTTTCGTGACGTATGTTATTTTTGTGTGCAATGATAAGCTTCTTTATCTCAACACCAAAATGCTGTTCAACTGCTTTCAACGTTAACGAAGTTATGAGCACGCAAATCTTGGCTATGGACGTGATTCAAACAAACGGTTTTGGAACTTAGCTTTCTTCTCGAAGAACGTGGTTAGCGTGAAATCCAATACGGTTTAAAACACAAAGAAACTGGAAACGATGTGCTAGAACCTAGAATGACAAGCGATTCCAAACACCGATAACATACGTAGCAGTTTGTCTTGATTCGATTTACTACTGTATGTGAGAATGTGAATTATTATTTTTCCGTCGATTCATCACATTATTGATTTAGCCTTAAAGATGGTTCAAGTTTTGTTAAGTAAAAGCATGCTTCCATATGTTGATATTTATGTGCCACATAATTCGTATAATATTGTAAAATAGCAATTCCCCGACAAATTGCCATCTCTATTAAACTGTCTTTACAAATAGCGCCCCAACCACATCTATTACAACCAAAGATCGTTAGATTGTGCTAACTGAGGCGGTTCAACACGTTCTCATGCCCGTCGTGATCGATTACCAACCGTTCGATTAGAAATAAGTAGACGATGACCAGCTTTTTTTCTCCCTCCGGTCTACCTTCGCGCGATGCTTTTGACGACAACGACCTATTGCAAGACTTTTCTCCATTTCACCTTCGTTCTCACCGATAACAAGCATCACCCTCCTCCAATCGCTACATCTGTACGTGTGTGTGTTTGTGTGCATTCTATTCCCTCCCGCCCCGATATGCCCTGGTTCCCCTTTTTACATCCTTTCTGCTGCTTGCTGCCATTTTCCTAGCACCATCAAACCAAATCATCATGCAGAGCGGAAAAACAATAAATTATTCGGCCCAATTTCATCAATCCTCCATTGATTGACAGGGTGGAAAAGAAACGATGAAATTAGGACAGAAAGAAACGACACAGAAAAAAAGTACACAGAAGAAGCAACGGAAAAAAAACCAACACCAACTCACCGTAGAACACGTAGCCGTAGAATGGGACAAAATTCTGGCGAAAAACAGCCCGTGAAGAATGCGGGATCGCCCCCGGTTCGACTTCTGGGGTTCGGTTATTGAGGCCTGCGCTAAATTTCCTCAATTCATCATTCAACCGCAAAGCTGTAACTGCCATGCCCCGGGAGCTTGTGAAACACACGAACCGGTGAACTATTTCGGTGATCCGTGACGACAGTGAACAGATGAAATACATTAGCTAATTCATACTTGACATAACAAGGCTCCCGTTTCGGTGATAGCCATCGGTAAAGGTGCAACCGATGCGGGGGGGAAAAATGTAAAAGTATTGTTGAATGTGATGCTGGGACCATGATTTGTGGGAGTTAACATGGTCCATTATTTTTCCCGCATTGTTTAAATCCTAATCGATCGTCCAATCACTACTGGTGGGTGGTGTTCGGAAGCGTCAGGCTAAAATATTGGTTCAAGCAAAGGCGTGGATACTAGAAGCTTCGTACACTCGTTTTGCGATCGTTTGAAGATCATTTGTTTGGTTGTTTCAGAAATTTTCTTAACTCACATTACCTGTATTTTCTAAATTTAGCAATCTCGTTGAATACCATCATTTCCCCGACGCATGTCTCAACTGCTCGGATGATTCTGTCAAGTTACTCATCGGCACGTTTGCTTTAAGTTGCTTCTTTCTTCTACCCCCAAGTACAAGTATAGTCACTGCTGGACCGTCGCACGCCCTCAAGTGACGCCGAAGAGAACCCGAGTCGAGTGTTTTTGATCGATCCAATAGCTTCCATTATTGTTTCGATCAACGTGCTTCCCGGTACGGACGTTATTGAAAAATAAAAGATAAAACTCTGTGTGTAGCAGAGAAAATAAGCAAAAGCAAGCACGATTGAAGTATCGCTCATTCATCGACGAGCCGAGGCGAAAGGCAGGAGAAAATCACTTCGGTCAAAACGATGACAAGCGCACGAGATAAGAGTGCTGTGCAATCGATGGCACACCACGATGACCCATTCGACGGGTATTCTAAAGCGGGTGTTGATTTAGTGCACGTTTCACCGGAACCCGTCGATTGGCAGAATGTGGATGTACGACAGAAAAGGTTATCCCCGGTGGCGCTGGTATTTGTCGTAGCGTGTTAAGGAAAAAAGTCAACCCCCAGCAGAATGCAATCACCTTTTGCTATTGTGTCCGCTTCAATTTAGAGATGAATTTTAACGGTCGAAGAAATATCCGTATCTTCTTTGTGCTCGAGTCGCACTAGGATAAATTCTATCTCAATTAATTCTCGAAACCGGTGGCGTACTCTACAGATAAGGCTATCGAACTGGGTTTAGAGGGAACTTTTATGAGAACTTGCCTTTGTAGCTGTTCCGTGTTTCAGTGGCACATGTGAATTCCGGAGGTATGAATATCCTGTATAAGTTAAAAGGGTATAAACAGAGAGATGCTATAAATGGTGCCTTTTTCCATGGCAGAACACAATTTCTTACCAGCACAAAACAGCAGAAAATCGATAGAAGTATACTGTCTAAATGTTTACATTAACAATGAAACTGCAACTAATGAACTCCTTTGCCGAAAGTGGAAACCCTCACTTTAACAAATAGGAAACAATGTATTATTAGCTTCCCTGTCAGCCAATAATGATGGGCTAACACCAGACGCTCAGTTAATATTCATGACCATCGCCATCATGCTGATGATGCTGATAACGAATGTACCGAATGGAACATGTTGCCACATGACAAATGTTCGCAGTTAACAGCAGGACATTGGAAAAGGCCACCAGTGTCAATGCGTACCGTATCCAATAATTCTAGCTACTTATCCCTACACCCGGTTTGAACCCGAACCGCCCGCTTTCCCGCTGACGAACCTATATGGTCTCCCCCCCAAAACCCGGTCGCTGGCAAGTGGGGTCCAAAGGCTATAAATTAGATGATGAAAGTTTTCGGCAATATGGTACACGTATGCGAGAACGAGAGTGAGCGAGTGGGCATAAATTTGACCATCGCTAACTAACTTTGCCCCCCAAAAACTCGTTAATGTGCCAGTAACGGTGCAGTACACAATCGTCTCGATTTGTGGTGGAAAACCACCATTATCGTCTATGAATTGGGCGTGCAAAGCTTACACCCGACGACAAGCGGCTGAGCGACCCGCGTGTACAAGGCTGGGGCCCGCTCAGTGATAAATCAAAAAGTTTTTATCCTCCGGCTGCTTTAAATGGTCCTTGCCTTTTATATTGCTTTCGGTGGCCGGACGCTTCCGGCCGAAGAAACTGCACATGGGCGCAGTTGTTTGTCGTCCCCCGGGAGGATGGACAAAAGTTTAGGTTTCATTGGCAACATTTAATTACAACAAAATTTGCTATTCGAAACCCATTAAATACGCGTTACAGTCAAACAAAGCTCAACATATGAAGTTATATTGAAGATTTTAAATTATTTCGATTTTGTTTCATTTGTTTGTATTTGGAATATTGTGTGTCTGATTTCTTTTCTACCCCATATACAAGAAGGGAGATAGGCTAGAGTGCAGCAACTACAGGGGTATTACAGTATTGAATATCGCCTACAAGATTCTCTCCCTAGTTATACAAGATAGATAGAGGATTCCGAAACGGAAAATCAACCACTGACCAGATATTCACCATGCGGCAAATCTTGGAGAAGATGGCGGAACAGCAGCTACACTCCTACCATCTCTTCATTGATTTTAAAGCCGCATACGATAGCATAGCCAGGGTAAAACTGTACGATGCAATGAGGTGGATGGAAAACTATCAGGGTCCTTTGCTACCACCAAGGGTCTGAGCCAGGGAGACGGGCTTGGACTGGCGCTAGAGAGTCCATCCGAGACTCGGAGGTGGAAACTTCTGGGACCATCTTCTATAAGTCACTCCAGATCTTGGCATACGCTGATGACATAGACATCATTGATTTGAGGCTCTCCTATGTAGCAGAAGCTTACACAAAGGATCGAGCATGCGGCACTGAACCTCGGGTTGAAGATCAACGAGACAAAATCCAAAATGATGGTGACACCACCAGCGGCCCTGCTAACAAACACTGATGTACGCAGGGGTAATGTACAGATAGCTGATTGCACCTTCAAAGTCGTCCAAAACTTCACCTTTCAATATCTTGCGTAACTAAATAAAACACTCTGTTGTAGTTTCTTCTACCGCAGCGCTGACGTTTCTCGGATCGTTCACGTTCTAGAACACGTCTAGAATTCATTCATCAGCCAAACCGATCAAATACAGTGAAAGGCCGGTTTTTTTTTTTCTCGCCCGGGATGAAATCTCTACATCACAACATACTTTACCGAAAGCAAACTCGTTACCGATGCCCGTGTGAGCAAAAGGTTCACATTTTGGCAAGGATTCGTTGCACAGTTTCCGCTATTTGCGCATATAAATCTTACCCTTTCGACACTCGTGCAAAGCCAGCACGCTCAGAGACCCAGCTACGGTAAATCAATACGAAACACCATTCACACACAAACACAGCAGGATACTGTGGGGCGACCGATGTAACATGTGCCGACTGTGCCACTGTGTACGTTTCACTTGTTTTAAGCCCTCCGCCCTTGTACGCGTGAGTGTTGAGCGTACGGGAAGTCGAAAGAAAAGCTTTCTGATGTTTATTTTCATCCTGCTGGCCGTGGCCATCGTGCAAGAGGGGGTTTTTGTTTTCCTTCCCGAAGTACCCATAAAACACAATTTCTTCGATTGTGAGAAGCATTGTGGTACGAAATGAACGCAGCCCACTTCATGAATAAAATGATAAGAAATATTGCTTTCGGGAATGAAAAAAAAAACCACAGTTTGCACAATGCGGGCTTGCATAGTTGAAGCGTACTATCGATGGGGTTTAAAAAGTACAACATGTTTCGAAACAGAACACATTTGAGTCGCTTTTCTTACGGGGTGTGTTGTTCGAATGAAATATTGTGCGACGGAACGGGGTTTGCTTTATGCATTATGGGGGAAAGTTCATTCGCAACGGTTTGGCAGGCTGCACTGCGGACAGTCAATATTACGATGATACATACATCGGTTACTGCTGTGTTTGGGAATTCGAGTGTCACTTCTTTCACTTGTCTTACATGGGAACGTGTTGTTGACAGGTGAATATTCATTTTCCGAGCGAACTTACGGTACGTAACTGTGCGAAACACGTCGCTGGGAGGGTGTGAGTGAAATTGCGTGACAGGACAGGTATTATCGTCCCTGGTGAACCATGCTATCGTATTAGTGAACCATGATTATCCATCATGCCTCGGGCTGACACACGATGATACGTCGATGATACATCGATCGAAGCGCAACGTACTGAGGTGCTCCGAAGGTCCGATGTATCTACAGCAAGAAGTTAAATTCGGGCAATTTCAAGATCGCTCATCCATGGATTAGGACAGACCGTACAACTTCTACAGGGAATAATGGAGGTTTTCATTCCATTAAAATTGCTGCTCCATTAAATGCTCACCAAACGTACATCCATCAAATCTGTAGAAGATCGTATCGTCGTGTCACTCTCTTTAAAGAACAGAAATGTTCATTGAAATCCTTGAAAACAGCCAACAAAAAGCAGCTTTCTTTGTGCTGTGTTGTAACTTGAATCGTATCCATTCTCTAAACTGAATGCCAGTTCAATTCCCACAGTGAATCCTGATGCGATGCATCGAACGGAGCTTTCAGAGAAAATGAATCATACGAGCCATTCAAGCTAAGTGTGTGTGTGTGTGTGGTTGATAAAGCATTCTGCACCACATATGGAAAAACGTAACTCTGCCCCGAAGATGACATTCCGCCGCCCCTTTCGTGCCGAAGATATGCAAACAATTGTTCTCCGAGCATCTCCGAAAGATGCACCGACCGCCAGCTGACGATGCAAGCTCCCGGCAAGCTCGATAAGCATTTGCATTGTGTTTAGCAAAGCGCAAGTAATTGAAATACTTCCGGCAGTCAAGCTGCACATTCTGAAAGTCAATAATTGATTTAAAGATTTTAGTGATTGAACGCCTCCGCCCGGAACCCGGTCGTGAGCTTTTTCACATTAAACGTTCGTGCCATCGTGCACACACAGAGATATTGCCGAACCGGTTGCAGGATCTGAAACATTATGGCATGAGGAACAAAGTTTCTTCCACAATGCTGGAAGTTGCTGCTGCGTTCATGGAGGAACTAAATGTGCACATTTCTAGTGTGAAATTAAGTGCATTCATACTGCCTGCCGAAAGTTTCATCCGAGTTTGGTTCCCTATACAGGTAGCGCGGGCAGACTCCAGAAATACGGCATACCACCGTGTCTCGTCGCTGAAATCAACCGTTAAAACATTCTTTGACGAAAACTGAATGTAGCCACGCGGCACATTGCATGCATACGCCGACACATATCCGCCCGGGATAGATATTTCAAAAAGCCGCATTGAATAAAACATTCACCCGCACGGTAAGCTTTCCCTCTTATCGACCGGGCGTGTGCCAAACTAAAAACCGATGCACACCGGTCGAACTATAGTGGTGGTGCATACAAGGGCTGGGAAGTACCGGGCAACATCAATATGCACTAGAAAATCGGCAGTTGTTTGCCGGTTTAGGTTCAAACTGGCGTGGTGAAAAATCGATCCATTTAAGTTGCCCGCTCGGTTTGTTTGGCTGCCAACAAACCGAAAATAAAATTTGCAAAAACAAAAAAACAGAAAACTTCGACACACTTTGCAAGCTTTTCAGCTTCATCAAATCTGCAACTGACTTTAGAGCTGTGCATTGATGTCACGGGAGAAATGAAATATCGTTCTCTTTCTAAATTAAACAGCAACGAAATCAGTGAGGATGCTGGTGGTACTGATTGGAATGGGTAAATTTGTCACAAAGACTTGAATGACTGATTTGATTGTTGGAGATTATATGAAACTAATTTGATGGTTTGATGGAATTGTAATCATCTCCTCACACTTGCGTTCTTTCTTCAATTTTATGTGTGCTTTATTTGGCTGATTTGATTACCATATTTTAAGTAATTATGGTGTGCTTTATAACTTATTTTCCTGTCACAGAACACAATGAATCAACTAGACAGTCTCGGGGTTACACCATCATCAAATCTGGTTTGTCAGTAATCTGGATAAAATAATGAAACATCCCAGGTGCGCTTGAGCTCACATGCCGGACCTTCCACACACTAGCGCAAAACAGATAGGAAGATAAAATATGCCCAAATGTGTCATGTTGCTGCAGACGAGATTCATGTAGGCGAAAGTTTCGTTACCGTACGAGGTGTAATAATTATATAAAAACGAGAATATGAGGATACAGGCCAGGAATGTAATTGGCTGTGGTCCGCATACCATACATTTTTCATCTCTAGTCCGAAGAGAATTTATTTTAACTTTTCCAAACTAAGAATAAACTTTGAGGCGCTAGTGCGGTTGAAAACGGCAAAGAATTTTAAAAGTTATAACTGAATTCTTTGCGGAATGATGTGGTTCTGTACGAAACATTTACATTTTAACTTTTGTATAAACGTTTTTATTGCAACGTTAGCTCATTGGATGTAACGATGATGGAGAGGGCAAACAAAGGTAGTAAGTTCTATACCTCAGGTAATCGATACCGCTGCGCTTCATGCTAGCGAATTTTCATTGCTATTGAAAAAGTGAGTTTTTTATTAAAATAATTTAAAACATGCAAATTTTGCAATGTAAACTGCAAATGCTTTTTAAAATATTTATTATTTAAGTATTCATCCCTATCCTTATACTTATCCTCTCTAAATTACCATCTTTGAGTGATAATTTACATACAAATCGTCGCTTAAATCCATAACTTCAAACCAAAGATACACAAAAGTCGGTCCCATGATTTCTCGTTGCAATACAAACCCAGCCGCCCCATCGTAACGAGTATGTTTATGAAACATTTGTTACTTAATATTTAGACTGCAGCTTATTGCGAGATTTCGGAGGCGGTGAAAACCCTTGCTTTACGAACACAACGCTTCCGCAACAAATAACTAATCCCCTGTTGGGAAACGTGTACAAGGAAATGTTTGCCATTTTGGCTCGTAAACCACTTGTTTGTGCTTTGAATTCGTCCCTGGTGAATATTTGGCGAATAACATTCCGTCATCCACCATCGAACAGCCGGATGCTGGGGAATCAGCACGACACCGCACCGAACGAACCGAGACAGGTGACAATTGTGTATGGGTTGAGGTTTGTGTTTTTATTGCTGTTTGTTTTTGCAACTAGCCACAGACATCTTGTTCGGAACGTTGCAAATCCCTTGTTTCCGTTTGTTTTTTTTTTCTTTACAAAGAGACGTTTATGGTGTTTGGAAAGTGAGGAATATGTGCGAGAAAACGTCATGTTTAGTTTTGATCTAACAAAGGGAACGAACAGATTGAAAGAAGGTCTACATCTGAAATAAGTAATTTTTGTATTAAAGTTCTAATCTTCTTGCGGCTTGTGGCATGTTCTCATGTTTTTCTTTATGCAAATACAACTCAGCACATTTTTTCAGAAAAGAATGTCCTGGAAATTTCTTAAATTATAATTGCTGTTTGCTTTGTAAACTGTGTAGCTTACTGAAAACTCTAAATGAAAACCTTTATAATCTAAAAGTCTCAACCAGCGTTCCTTATTGACGTAATTAAAATTAAAAGCTATAAGATTTCTCGGTACTTCACGGGAAGAACTGATTTGTATGCGAGCAATGTTTACGGCATCGTAATATCGTTCGCTGTAATTCAATTTGAACAAATTTCCTGTGCAATTGAGCACCATTTTATAGGGTGCTTCAAACTTCGGCAGACTTGTTTAATTATCTATACGTGTTCAAGAGCAGCTCTCGATATTTTCAAAAGTCGATTACGGTGTACAACAAGTGACAAGAGTAGCGAAATCTGTATCAACCGTTCTGCTTGTTGCTTAAATTGTTGTTTTTGTAGAGTTAATACATAATTATTCATGACACTAAACAAATTAACGTACTGACAATCAAACGAAGTCTTTTCATTTCGCGCAATTCAACTACTCCGAAATGGTAATCATCAGTTGAAATGTTCCCCCAATATCATAGATCATATCACTTAATATTAAACCACGTTAAATCGTTCGAACAATTTCATTTTCTGCCACATCATCAGCATACTTTACCTGAACTGAAGATTTATGTAGGAGATATTCATTACATTCTTACGGCGCACCTGAAACCACAGTGTGATCGAATGTGCTGCAAAGTTATTTATTACCTTTGTTGCTTCTGAGATCGCTTAGATGATGACGTTGCTGGATAGTCTTGTTCCCGCTTGGTCGTTAGCTTTCATTGTTCATTGTTACGGCGGCGAGAGTAAAAAAAGAGAACGGAACGAAAGCAATTAATTCAACGTTTACAGTTTTCACTCAAGTCTTGAATTATGTGGCAATCGTAAGCAGTTTCTAGCCCGTGGAACTTTGTTCAAGCGAAACAAATGTGCTGTTTTCTACCGTGCGGTTCCAAAGTTTATCTTCTTAAAGATGGATTGAAGCTTTTACGAGATGGAATGACGTAATAGAAGGCACAATTTTTGGTTGATGAAATGTTTTTTTTGTAAAGAAATTACGTACAGCCTTTGGGCATCTGTGTACGCCCTAAATCAATGTACTGACTATAACCTACCTTAACATGGTCGGTAAAAGGTAAAAGCTAAATAAAGCTATAGTAATCCGCACAAACAAAAATACCAAATTTTCCTTTACAATCAAAGTAGTACACATGCTGCAGCATTAATCTTCAGCCAAGTGCTTCGCGCTACAGATGGTATTTAACAACCTTAATCATCCTCTAAATCATCTGCTTAATACAGATCTCGCCGTTGATGGATTTTACTGTAATCGTTTTACCGTAAAGCTTCACACCAAAATAAGCTTTGTCTGCACCTGTGTGCCAGAAGCGACCTTCAAGTGATGGATCGTATGCTTGCAATCTACGACACTGAGCTTTTAAAGCTAGGGTTTGTCCTGCTAGGGTATGCCGTTGAACGTAACAAATTATTGAGATAGTATCAGCTCTGTCTCCTAAACGCCGAATAAAGCGTCCGTTTTTCACAAATAATTGATGCTGTCATTCCTGTTTAAATGTCAAATCTGATGCAACTTTTTAATGTGCTTAACCATCGAGATAATTTCTATTTTATTGTTTACAGGTTTCTGTAAGGTTACTACTGCCCCACAGGTTACACTAACAGAGCAGTTGATGTTTGATAAATTGTTTATTATTTGTGATATTTTTTTTTGCTTCTTCGTCTAATTCCTTCTCCAACTTTATCCTCCAAGTTCAACGTGATTGATGAGAGAAGTTAACTTTTCCTTTGTTATACCTTTCGCAAACCGAGATCCGTTTGACGAGGGTTCAAAAATCAAGAATCCTCTCGAAATGATTCGCTTACGGTTGAATGTGCATTTCATAGAAGAGAAATGTCTCGCACTTTTTGATCGGTTGACTTAATTCTTTTGGTAGAAAAAACAAATCCAATCGCCAAAGTTTTGCAAAGTTATATCATTCAAGTGATGTTTACACTTGCGTGGATCTAATTCCATGTCAATCATATGTTATTGGTCTTCACATATAAAAGGTAAGCTTCTTTATTATGAACTCTTCTTTGCAGCATTACTAAGCTGGACAAGGTTTTGGGAAAAGGTCAAAAGGCATGAATAAATTTCTACATTATTTGAATTCTATTTAAAATCCTCCAGCTAATCAAATATCTCCAGCAAGTAACGGGGCACTCATTACAACTACTTTGCATTGCTTTTTGTTTTGTAGAAAAGTGAGTTCCACCTGAAAGTAACATGAAATGAATGCATTCTAACGTCATGAACGGCACTGATTTGAGTTACAGCAGGCAATTGTACAGTGTGTCTCAAACTTTCGAAGTATTCACCCCAACGGTTCTCACTATTCCCGGTTTTTTATTTTATTTTTATACCGCTCTCACCTGTATTGACATGTGGTAGAACCGTTACTACCTCGTTTCGGACGGTTCCATCATGATTCCTTCCCCGATGTGTTGGTGCGTCGGCGCATTCCAGGCTCGGCACGATGCCCCACCATCACGATGGCCACGAGCAGGAAGCAGACGCTGCACGAGCAGGCCTCGACCGTTTGCTGCCGATGGTGCTGTGGCTCGCCCGTCAGTCTTCGGGCGTTCGTGCTTCCTGCATGGTAGTTTCAGTCCGTGAGTGATTCTGTTCCGGGTAGTCTGCCAACACCGGAATCCATCATACCCCCGCATTCTCCCCCATCTCTACCCAAGGATTTAGGAGGTTGGAGGGTAAGGAAGAAAGCTTACGGTGCCGGTGGGGCTCATCAATGGATATAGCCAATGTGTTTGGTGCTTCCATCCTTCCCCATGTTTCGTGACACACCATGCTCAAGTTAAACAGGCGCTGAGATGATCTGATACTGTGGAATACTGTAAACTTTCGTGTAAAAGTGCGCTGGTGAAAGTGTGTATTTCTGCTGTAAAATAAACCATTTGTCAAATTGGTTGTACCTGTGGGGAAATGTCAGATGGTATTGACAACATGCGTGAAAGCATCTGCGTTTGACACACCTCAACGTGTTCGCGTGTATTAGTGCATTTGCATACGGTAAGCAAATACGAAGCAGCAAAAGGAACGAAGCAGCCCAATGTTTATGCGATTCGGATAGTTTATTGCAACGCGTGCATTGCAAGATTGTGGAATGTAACCTAACTTGCCGTGCACTTGCCAAATATCTAACCGTATCGATCTGTGAAAGTCGAAGGGAAAATTAAGTGAATTAAAGAAGGAGAGCGAGAGAGAGAGAGAGATAAAAAGGTTTTCCATGTGGTGTGAGCAAAAGTTCGAGACGTGGAAAATGCCACTGCGTCCGAAACAGTGAGGAAAAAAGTGTTTTGAAGTGAGAGAATCGCTATCTCTGTTTTGCTAGTAATCGTAACGTATTTAGTGTTACGCTCACTCCTTCTCGCCGTTGGAAGTGTTGTTAGTGTTTGTGTACAGTATATGACCCAACACGAGAGGGCGCTGCCAACAAACGATACTGGCAGCGTCAGACAGGATGTGACATTTCCGAGGCAGCCAAAGGAATGGAAAACGCACTAGAAGCTGGTTGAATTTTCTTCCAAAATCACAAATATCCATCCATCCAGCACATCCTTTGCAAGTGCATCAAATCGAAGTGTGTGTGTGTGTGTCTGTGTGTGTCCTGGTCATCAAAGAAGTGTGAAATTGAGGTTTAAAAGCAAACGGTGAAACAACTCATTCATTGGAAAGTACCACCCATACGCATCACGACGTTCATGTTGACATAATTGTTTACAATGATATCACCTTGGATTGGATGTCAAATGAAGTGGAAATGTGAAAACAAATGGCTACAGTGGTATAATCAAGTGTTTATTGTGCTTGGCTGCGATGAGATCATACTCGAACGGAAGCTTTCTAGCGACGGACGAGTGACGTGCTCAGTGTTCAACTGAATGGTTACGCTGTGTCTTTTCCCCTACGTTTGAGGCAGTGATACGAGAATAAGCACATAAAAAGCATTATATTGTAGAGTAATTTAAATTAAATGTGAATGCTGTGAATGAGAATTAAATCAGATGATATTGCAAGACGGTGCTGGTCTCTTCCTTTGTGATGTTGTCTTCGTTGTGATGGATATAATAATAACCAAAAAATATTGTGTTTTTAGTGCTGCAGAGTAAATTTTCTGCAAAAGTGTAATTGCGTTTAATCGATTGTGTGTCGTTTAGCAAATTTAGTGAAATTTTCAGGATACTACAAAAGTGTTCAAGAGCGTTAAAAGTAAAATGAATAATGATACATGAAAGGTGAGGAAGGAAAAAATTTACAGTTCAATATGTTTTAGAGAGAGTTAGTTCCAGCGATATTTTAATTTAAATTCATCGAACACAACAACTTTTTTTTTTTGTAAATACAATATGCATGATCCTAATCCTGTTTATAAAAATGTGTACAAAAGTTCGAATAGTTACAGTTTTGGTGCACAACTTTCAATAACACATCTTTTGGGTTGTGAGATGGAACGACATCAATGGAAAACCATTGGCAGAGAATTAGGCAACGTGGCATACATCGGGTATAAATTCAAGATAATTTCAATGGTAGCATCGCGAAGATATGTAATATATTACACATATTGTAAAGGTCTGTAGCAACAAAAAGTACGATAAGATATTCCCTTGAAACTACCAAATATGTTATTCATAAATAACATCAGTGGAAAGCATCAAACAATCGACGTACGTGTCAATAAGTTTGGTGAAATTTATTGAAGCTTAACTTTACTTTTACTGTTAAATATCGTTACACATCTGAAGAAATGTTGATTGTATTTCATGTAACAAATGAAAATACTTAAAACGAATGAAAGTTTATTTCAATTCAATCCTTGCAGTTGTAATGAAACGTTACAAGAGCAAAATGAAAAACAATATCGTTATTCGATATCACTTTTCAAATCCATCAATGTTGAAAATGATTAAAAAAAATGTGACAACTGATTTGTTCAACACACGCAAACACCTCCCGAGTATGGCTTAATCTTCTTGCCGCTGCCTACGCGGAAACCGGAAAACTGGTTTCCATCAACCATAATATCTCGCACCCCCCTACCAACGTCACGCTTCATCTAATCCCGGGCTTTTTCGGCAATCATTATGTGAAAACCAATCGAGAGTGGCGGAAAGATAAAGGTTCGTCATCAAGCGCACACCTTCCAGTTCGATACCTGGCGGTATAATGGATCGCCGCTGGGTGGTGGAAGCATGTAAAGGAACCAAAAACCATGAAATGTTAATTCCATCAATTCGTGGAAGCCTCCACGCAAGTGCTCATTATGCTTCATTTACAACCGCGCTGAACTGAACGCTGATGGTTGGATAATGGCGGGTACGTGGCCACGACTGTTGAAGCAAAGGGGATGTGACATTTGAAGCGTTCGCAAGGGATGATCCGTAAAGGATCACGGTTTCGGTTGCAGTTGTCGCGATGCCTTCCGGGGAAGTGATAAATGTTGCTCTACAGTTTACGGGTTTATGACTATTGAACTTGCGGCATATCTCGGTTACCTTGGTTAATGTGTGGATAAGTTATAATTTGTGATTAATAGCAATTTGTGATAGATAAACAAAACTGCTGGCTTTAAGAATTTTACTGCGAACGTGAACAGTTTTGCAACACTCCGAACCGAACCAAAACTTCATCCCGATAACATTTCTGCGAAAGGAGATACCGAGAAACTTGCTTCTTTCTAACGCTGTTACGGTTTGTTACGGTTACGGTCCAAGCAAGCATCCGAATGCGATAAGATGTTTACAAACTGCCATATGTCGCGTAGAGAGCGTATCCTCTTTAGCATGCACACGGATGAGATTACTTTAATAAATTCCACTTATCTCCCACCCAAAAGCGACAGATTTATGCGCACGAACGTAACATAAATTTGGGGCTGTTTCTGGTAGAGGGACCATTTTCAACTTTTAATCAGCTTAACTGGCAAAGTGTAGCGATTTGTGTATGTATGCTGCTTGCAAAAATATATCATAAAACATGATATAGCGTAGCCAGGACGTTAGAACCCGTACAAGAAACATAGCAAACAGTAGTGACATACTGTAGAGCATGTTCGTCCGGGGATATCCTATCCTGTATACGACCTTATCGTTAATAACAGACATGTTGCATAGCGGTGCTACAAAAAATGGCAACCTCAAAAGAAAATTCATCCAGAGCTGGCAGCGTGCATTGCCAGGCAACGTGATCGACGAACCGAAAACCACATTTACACCCACAAAACTCAATTTACCTGCCCGGATGAAGATACAATTGGCTTCTTGGGGTTGTTTTATCAGATCCTTATAAACTTTAACGATAATATGGATATATTTCGCTCCGACCAATGTACGAAGCGAAAACAACGACTCGCGTTGCTGTTTCATGTAAATGTGAAAATGTGTTTATTCTTAAATATGTACGTTTGCGTCTTATCAAATCACCGAAATCGCTGCCAAAACGTGGTTGCCACGGAAATTTTCTTGCCAATTCCGTGGGACTTAAATTACCGTTCGCCTTGCGCGAGTGCGGGAGAAAAAATTATTTTTACTGTTACTGTACCATTAGAGAGCACACTGTGGGTTTTGTTTTCGTACCATCAGAGGTTCGCCGATGTAATGAGCTCGAAAGATTAACTGGCAGTATCATAAAATTAACATTAATGAGCGTGTTGTTAAAGATTTTTCATCAAACGATTTGAGAAACATGTTAAAGTTTGGGCTACATTTTACACAGTACAGTAAAGTGTAGTAGAGTATTACGAGGAAGAATTAATAAGTACTCCAAGCAAAACGTTTGTTATCTGCATGTGTTAAATTCTCTTCACCCACCGTTCAACGAACGAAAAATATTATCCCTTTGTCGAAATACTTCAAAGCTTTCACGCGAATCATCTAGATTATCCCTGGCTGTTTTGGTGAGGTACCGCTAGAAGGGCAGAGTGGGAAAAATCGGCCCGAAAAAGGTCAAAACCCCGGTACGATCCTTCAAGGGTACGGTTTCTGGTTGTTTTCGTTTGTTTCCATCGGGCGTTAGGTGACTTCAAACGTTTATGATGGATTGTGTTTCGTATGTCTCAGCTCAGTTCGTCAGTTGTGCATCAAGCATAATAACAACGTAGTTGGTTCCGACCGATTTGCTTGTTTTAATATCGTATGAAATATGTTCTCAAAGAAAGAGAAAAAGAACCATACTTTATGTACATTACCTTATTTGTTCAGCTAAACAAACCAATTCTGCCTGCTATTTATATCAGTAAAGGATGAGAAATAATGCTCATCTCCAAATCAAACACTGGCCAATCTCTACCGGAGTCAGTTGTGCTCTTACCTTGCTTCAAGCTCCGGCCAGTAATATCAAACAGTCAAATGTGGCTGGACATTTGTTTTTAGGGTACGAAAAATTGATTCCCTCATTTGTACTGTGTCCCGTTCAGTATGATGATGCTCGTGATGATGTTCATACACGCAAAGGACAAAGGCTCTAAATCCTTTGGTATGGTGTGCTTTGGTTTTACAACGCACACAAGCCATGCAGTCCCTCTCCAGTCGCACCGTGAAGTGGGCCCGGTCCTGTGACAACAAAATACGGGACCCTTTTGCCGGGTTGATGGAAAACCCTCGAGACTAAGAAACGGATAATGTTGTGCGGTAGCACAAGGGACGGCCGGGGAAACTCACAGCCGGGATCAGCGGAATACCCTCGGGATATTGCAAGGCAAAAGGATTTCCTTTCCGAAAGGGCACACTTTTTAGTGTTGGACTTTGTTTTTTACTGCATGCAAAATAGCTTCCCCAAACCATACCCAACCACAACATGCCAGGGCGTGATCTAGAGACGTCAGCGGACCTCTATGTGCTCTGCAAGTGTGCGCCTTTTCTTCGAGCGATTTGAAGTGAGAATAGAAGACAGAGAGAGAGAGAGAGAGAAAAAGCAGAGGGAAGTGCTTCATTCTAGCCCATCCCTCGGGAATTAAGGATCACTTCACATTCTGAACAGTCCCCGGGGAAGGATTAAACTGACGTTCGCGCGTGTTTGTTTCCCGTACCAGCGACGCGCAACGTAGATGGAAATGGAGCGTACTACATGCAGATAGAAATACACACGCGCGCACAGGGAACGTTGCAAGAAATTGAGGAAATCAGCTCCATTCATCTGCCAGGCATGCTCCACGGTCGGTACGCCCGTTTTCATCTGTAACGACCACGCCAACAATGAGTTGGCACATCATCTGATGTAGCAAAGCATAATCACGTGAACCCTATTATTACCATCATTCAATTTTACTCGGAAAAATCCCCCCCCTTGCTACCTTTCGTCAGGTTCCACCATTCATCATGGCCGTGTTCGAGCAGCGATCCGTGGAGCTGCTCATCGCTCACTTGCTAGAGTGTTGGAATATTTTGCTGTTATTTTTATTCCGGATTAAGCTTCATCCATTTCTTCGGTTGCTTTGTTCGAGTGTGTTTTTTTTTTGTCGAATGCGAACTTAAAGAGAGTCAGTTCTGTGTGTTACATCTTTTTAAAGGTTTGGCTTTTTCTATTTCACTCATTGTAAAGTAAATGTATTTCACCAAGCTGTCTTTAACAAAAGTGCCGACCGTATCCATCCCGGGCCATGTGACGCGTGCGCCTAGTTGTTGATAACGAGCGCGAAGTAAAATCCATTCATTAAACACAAACATCTACACAAAGCACAAACTTAAGATATTGGCTTGTCGGCTATTTTCATTCTACATTAGAACCGATTAAAAGTTCTACAAAAACCCTTCGATGAAGATATCTTGAAGAGAGATTTTCAGTAACGTTCCGACTCAAAGAAACTGATATCAAGTCAAATTGGGTCACTCTGTTTCGTCTTATTAAAGGTAAAGCTTAGTTTTAATGTTCGAGCGATAAAGCTGTTGTGCTGGTTTGCATACTCCTACTACCACTATGTACCATGTACCAAATCTTTACCAATTCCATTACCTAGAGCTACTAGTTCGGTCTCCCATTGTAAGCATATAATGTAATTCTCCCGGTTTTATGAATGAAACCTTCACATGAAAAGGCATAAAGAAGGTCAATAATGTTGTGTGTCAGGTCTATCACAAAGTTGCGCGGTTCGGCACTAAGTTCCGATAACCGGAAGGTGATACGAAAATTCTTCATTAGACTGGCAAATATGTGCGTAAATTCATTACTAGTCGACCATCTCAATAACATCGTACCGACGGGTGCCATTTCTCCACGCACATCAAACGTCAATCGATAGTAAAACTATCCAGCACACTTTATTTATCCTTCTTTAGCCAGTCCTCGAGTCGACGCAGGAATCGACGAACAAAGCGGAATCGTCTTTATGTGTCTCTTTGAGTAATTGGATTATCTTGTTTATGAGTGATGCTTATCCGTAATCAGAGCAGTTGCTGTTGTTTCTAGAATGCGCATGAAGTTTCTTCTATGCTGGCTAAATAGAAGTCTGCCGAAGTCTAGTTCCGACTTGTTCCTATACGAAGGACCATATCCCTTAACAGATTGGCTGATGCACGATATGGTGAAGTTATGTAGTTCATGTTCTGTCTGGGCCTAAAACTAGGAAAACAGATGCTTATACTAGTGTAGGACTAGAGGCCTTTCAACCATACTGTACCAGAGTAACTGATTATAGTGATGGGAGAACAGTTTTGCAATTCAACCAAAGCTAGACGGCTTTGTCTAGTGTGATGGAAAATTTATCGCTTCAGCCAAGGCCGAAAAGATGCAAACGGAGATTGGTCGTCTGTATATATTGTTACATTCTTCAAGCCTTGTCTATCCATGTTTCCTAGCAATTCGTCAGTTTCTATTTAACCTTGTAAAGAAAACAAAATCTTATTTGCTGTCGTTCCGATAATTTACTCGAATGACACACCATTTAAAGTTATTAAATGGAGTTTTAGGGAAGCTATACAACGAAATCAAAATAACAAACAATAACTATGTACACAATTCTCTTTTCGTTATAAAATGATAACAATATAAAACGAATATAACAAATGTCAAAAGCCTAAGAGAGAAAGGTACAAGTTTTTAATTGTCAGTTAAACCTAAATTGGTAACAGTATATGCAAACAATCTGTGTTGATTTTACCACGAACCTTAAACCATCCAGATCCAGGTTCTGAAGCGTACTTATAATGTTACCATCACTATTAACAACTAATCTACCTGACAGGCGCGGTAGAACGTGTCACCTATGTGCCTTTTCACTGTATTTTTAGACTTGATGTACTGTTAACGGTATGATGAGACCCTCGAAGTTGTGCAATTACTGCTTCGTCGTCGTCGTTTCTTTTTCCACTTTATGTACCTTCGTACCTGTTCCGTCCGAGATCTTTCTACGATATCCATAATGTTTTCTGTACAGCCGCTTTTATACGCAACCTAACACGGTTAGCAACTGGCACCGGATTGAACACCGTGGATGTTGCCACGAATAGATGATGGATGTTTCTCATCCTTCGTCCCACGACTGAAGCACCGGCGGAAACCTTGTGAAAGCGGAGCTAAGGATGATAGTACGCTGCTACCAGCGTCCGGAAGCCATTGGACAGTCGCCGGTTTCTGGTTGACGACGGGGAAACCCCGTCAGTAGCCCTGGCAGCAAACTATGGATAATACTTTCCCACGTCAGCTTTTCATGGCTGCTCGTAGGCTTTCGTGTATTCACGCTTCGATCCAGCGACTCTTTACTTTCACGACCGAAGTGCTTCGTACATGGCAAACACTTGCAATCAATTATGCATCAAGCGATCGTACGAAGCATACGGATGAAGCGACAGGACCAGAAGAATGTTTGGCCAGGGGATACTACTATGCCGCACCCTACCTGCCAGAGGAGGGCCACTTTTTGATGTACTTCAGAATAGCCATGCATGCGTCATTTACGTTCAGGAAAAGGTTAAGGTGTGAGCGCGTTCGAATTTGCCACCGCACAGTTTAACGTACCTTACGTGGTCTTGTCAAGCATGAAGTAATGTTTTTGGTAAACGATTTTTTTTTCAGTTTATTACGTTCAAAAGCAATCAAAGTTATTCCATATCCTGGTTATCCAATAGTTTCATTCAAGGAATTTAATTTCAACCCCATAATTTATGGTTCGTAATATAAAATGATCGTCTCCTTAAAACATTCTTTTCAATGTTGTGGGTCACTAATGCTTTGATCTCTCAACACACACACATAGTCATTGAGTTCGTGTTTTTACCAACTGTATCCAACCGGAGCACCCACCGTAATACATCAATCGCTTCGCTTGTTGAAAAGAATGTTCACTAATCCCATCTGCTGATGACACGTAAAAATATGGTCGCCTTTCAGTGTATTGTATTATTAACAAACGCAGCACAAAAAAAAAGAAGCTTCCTCCCTTCAGCAGAAGATGGTTTCTTATCCGGCTATCTCTTTTTTCTCCGTTTCTTTTTATGTATGATACGAGCACAGAAATACATGAGGTTGCCCGAAGGCCTACAACGGTTCGCATATTTGCGATGCCTTTGAAAATCGATGGAAAATGTTCATCTTCGATTTATACCGTTGTACTAATTCCTTTTAGTCCGGAGTTTTTGCCCATACTGCTCGAGAGAATATGCTATGTTCCAATTTTGTTTTCTTTCTTCATGTTCCAAAACTGTCGCCCGAGGGTATTGTGTCATGTACAAAAAGGAAGGACGGCAAAAGCATTCTACAAGGAAAATGTTAATCTTTTATTTCTGTACACATTACAAAATTGCATTGAAAAATGGTTTACACATTAGCAAGAATTGTCAGATCTTCAAATGGCTGTTATGATGTTCTCTTTCGAATATCTAAAACTCAAAGTGAAAAATTGTTTTACATCTAAATCAAACACGTTTCAGTTGGCACAAAACTAGTTCAATCGTTATTTATTTGTCTTCAATCATCTGTAATCCGTGCCTATATACCGTTGTTTCCAGTACGATAAACCATGATTACAATTTCGGCGAAATTTCGCCCATCAGGGATAAAGCATCAGCACGTTAGTACATAAACAATGACGCTAAAATTAAACATAGATTAGTAACAGGATTTACTTTAGTAAAAGCTTTTCCCGATCATCTCCACATTTATCGGCCATCTTTTGGCACCTTTCATCATGCCTTCGCGGTGAAAAAGTGGTGCCTGACAAAGTATAGGCGGAATAGTAAATTTTGTTTTTATAATCAAACAAAAAATCCGCTTGAATAAGCAAACACATCGAGTGACGGATTTGCAGTGCTTGAGATACACTGAATGGGGTGCTTTCTTGCGTCTAGCAACGTGTTCGGAATGCTTAAACCATTTTACATCCATTTCAATTACCTTTCCACGTCGAGTCGAGTGGACTAGCAATGAGGATTTAAATTTTCCCGAAAAACCAATAAGGCTTAATACGCCCGCAGTGTTTCGGGAAAGCGAATCGGTGAAAGGTTCGACGTTTGAGACGATCTTGTGTGTTTTTTATTTCATGTTGGCTTTCGAATTTTACCTGTGCGCTATGTACAGCGTAATGTACTTCAAAGGATGCTTGCGAGACACATTTCCCGGAATGGAAACTGTTTGTTCGGTGCGCAAACCATTAACTCTTCTGAATTTAGCGTGAATTACGTAAGAATTTATTCTCGTTTTGGTTCGATTGCAAACAAACTTATGATCCATTAGTTGTGCGGCCTTTTCCGCACCAGCAACACAAACGAAATAACGATTCAGAAAGAGATCACTCATTGATGATTATATTTTTTTAACAGTGCAGCTAAAAAAAAAACAGTTCTCACCTTTTGCAATTACGTTTTCCATCCCGGTGACTGAGCACACTGTTGGCAATCATTTTAATCATTCAGATTGATCGTACCACGCGATCATGACGATGTGCGCAATTTTTTATCATTTTTGCTTTGTTCCTGCATATCGATCAATTCGTTGTTTTTTGCACGGCAATCTTTGACCAATTATTCATAACTGACACTCGCTTGGTGGAAGCTGATGTTTGTGCAATGATTATTATTCATTTCATTTAACCCAGACACCCAGCCGTTTGTATGTAATCCCAATCAATTCATTATTTCGATGTCTTTTTTCCCTACCGTTGACAGTACTGGAAAAAGGGCACAATTAAAAATTCGAAGCATTGCCACATCAACCACGGTTCAATGATCCACGCATTTACAGAATTGACAGCATTTGTGACGTTCTTGTAACTGAGCATGATAAGATTAAAGTGGAAACAGGGTTATTTTTTTAAATCGATCCTTTAATGTGCGAAACAATCGATGTTAATATTAAATGTATAAATACTTTGGAAGTTGTTGATATTTAACGTTAAATTCTTCTACAGAACCAATGCCATTGTACGTTTGTGGTGCAGATAAAAAAGTCTCATACTCTTCCGACGAAACGTTTCCATTTCCGACGAAATGTTACCATCGTCAGCATCCTTGTCGACAAACGAAACGAAAAACCCCGGACCCAGCTGCATCTGGTGCTTGTGGTTTGGACGACCTGAGGCGTCTGCGGTTCGCCCGAACCAGCACTATGTATGTAGCGCAAGTCTCCGAAGGACCTTCCATTGGTGGTGCAAACTATCATGGTTTGGTAGCCCGACAGCGCTGACCTCCTGCAAATGAGTTGGCTGAGCATGGTGTGGAGTGCAGAGATTTATGAATAGTAAAAACGCACTCGTTATTCCTTGTAATTAATATCGGTTCTCCGGCTCGGGTGTAACGGGTGATGTGTTTTGGTTAGGCCGAGCAAAGTTTGCGTGCTGGTAATTAGAAACCGGGAGCTAGTTGGGCACGAGCTTAGTAAATAAATGACCACCACTGAATGACAACCAGTGGCATGTGCTACTTACACCGACCATGGTTTGTTTGAGTTTTCGTATAACGGGATAAACATGCATAGGACGCTGGACTGGACGGACCATTTTGATTTATTAAAGAAAAAAATAGTTTAATTTGCATGCTACTCATATGTGCATGTTATTTTCGGTAAAATTATTGAGCTATTTGCTGCTCTAGATATTTTAATGAAAATGTGAAAACTGTATAACTGGGGAGGGTTGAATCTTAAGTTGTTTAATTTGTCTGATACGTTAGGGTTGCCGAAATACTAATTTATAGCGCATTGGTAGGGTTTTCTTCTACTTGTGGATAACAAGATCACGAATGTAATATGCATTGATAGTGTAATATGCATTATTATTGATGTCCTTTAATATTCCAACCATTCGAGTGATTTTTTTTGCCAGCAAAGATGTTAAACAAGGAAACAGGAGAGCGTCGAGAAGGTTTGACGGCCGGAGAAATTCAGACCGTTGATTATCAAGAATTTTCTGGTCGCTAAGATTTGCGCCATTGTTGAAAAGATGGTTCGTTATCGTTGAAAAAGTATAATAAAATAAGTGCCTTTCAAGATAAGTTTCCTGTGTCCAAAGAAGTAACTATAAGTTACTTGCCTATACGTCCCCAAACTTTCGCAAGTACACGGGGACGTTTTGAAGGCGGATTTTTTAAACTTTGTTTAATAAACGCACACTAGGTGCATTGAAAGAGATGGTAAACAATATTTCTAAGAGCAGGTCTCAATTTCTGGAACAAAATACTTAAAATAACGATAATTCAAAAATTTGTATTCTCCGATAAAATCTCAAACACCTGCCACAACAATGACCAAAACAGCAACCATTTTATCAAACTGCACACATTTCAACTTCATGAATCAATACTACCTTAGCTAACCTTTTTCCACCTCGACAAATTCATACAGCAATTGCTACAATGTAACAGTCGTTTTTCTTTCCATCTTCCAATCATTTCAGTATCACCGCACAGCCGTAAGCATTGACCGTTCGCAATGTGCCCGGCCAGTACAGCGAGAGAGCGAAAAACAGCAACCCAATTATGTACGGGACGAAAAAACTCCCCGGCACGGATACGCTTTACCAGAAAGTCCCAGCGCGACAACAAACGTTCGACGAATGCCATCGATGCCTCGATAGTCATCGTGCGGGCAGCAGTAGAGTAGTGCAAACAGTCGTCCTCCAGTAAGGTTACAGCCCCGGTACGGTTGGTGTGTGGTGGTGTCCGTGGAACAAACCCACAAACCGGAGCAGCCCTATCGTGCACCATGGCCGAACGATCATTAAGTATCACTGTTTATGACGGTCGAGACTGATAAATGATACATACACATACACACACCCACCCCGGTGGACTGAGGTTTCGCTAGCAGCAGCAGGTCCAGTCCGGACCGTTCGTGCAATCAGTTGTCGCTGGAATGACCCATGGATCGTCGGGTTTGAGTAGTGATACGCAAGCACTGCTGTACTGTGTGTGTGTGTGTGTGAACTGCTTCCTTTCCTTCCGTGGCGAGCGAGTCGCTTCTTATCTGGTGGATCTGTTGACAAAATGTTTTCTACCGTTGTGTGTAGCGCAAGACGGCTGCAAGATTATTGCCTGACGATTTGTAGCCATTTCTCTGCTGGCACGGTGCGGAACGGGCATCGAGTGAAAGGCTGCCCGTGCTCGTGAAGGTGCAATGCGGTCAGTGTGTGTGTGTGTGTGTGTGTTGGTGTGAATCAGTGCTGAGTCAAACGTGTGGCACCCTCCGATAGGGCCCGATCCCGAACTACCGCCATTAGGATCATCCGGTAAGACGGAACTTTTTCTTCCCCGGGCCCGTGCCGGATCGGGTGCGATCATAACTCTCGGTGCTAATGAGAGCCAGCGTGTGATGTTATCGTTTGTGGCAAACGCGTTTCTGCGGCAACGACGGAAAAAGAAAGGTGCTTCCTAATGAAGCTCGGTGAGAATGGTCGACGTTGGCCGCTAGTGCTATTCCGGTGCTAGACACAAACAAACCGAAATGGTGCAGCTTCCATCTAACCGATCCACTCGTTCCTGGTGTGCTGTTGGAGCAGCGGGCTGAAACGGCCATCATCAACGATGGCCACACCCAGTGCATCTGCGGTTCAATCGCTTGCCTGCAATTAGTTCTAGTGCACCAATAACGACGAGTCAATAAATTGCAGCCAATTGCTCCGATAACCATCGGTTCCACCGGGTTTGCCACATTAAGACCAGCAAAATGCTCCCGAACCGGAAGTGTAAAGTACTGCTGCGTGTTCCGGCGAGGTGTGCTACGCTGCAGACGGCAGAGAAAACGTGTTTTTCGATGAGAAATAGTGACGCCAAAGTGAATAAAAACGCGATAAACGTGCAGAGCGTGGAGAAGGAAACGATTTAAGTGTGCGAAGGCAGTGTCATAAAATGTTGTTTTTAATGGGGCGCACCGATGGTGCTGCATAGTTTTGCGCCATTTTCTCAAGGAACTTCGGCTCCAAGCAATCGCCAATCTCGAGTGTAAAGTAGCTTCCTTCGGCAGCGCACAACGTCATTAGCGATCGAGTGGTTGGTTCGTGGTAGAAAAAATCGTTCCTGCACCAAACACATTGCGCAGGATTTGAACGCTAACCAGCAGTGTCTATGCTGGGATGCACGAGTTAAGAAAAAGTGGGTGTTTTGAAGTGCAAATCGTCAGCAAAAAAGGACCTATCCAGCACGGATTCAATCGCTCTAATGTTCAACAATGTGGATGGTAGAACATTAGCGGTGATGCAAACACGATCACTTTCACAGCAACTGTGGTGGATAATTTGCTCAACAAACAAGCATCTCACGTTAACCGGTAGTTGAATCAACAGTAGTAGAATAAAAAAAACCATTACAGTGACTACTCTCTCACCGTTTTGCATCGACAAGACAAATAAACAGACTCACGAAACAACCGAAACCCATCGCGATACAACGCCGTTGCAGAAGGTCACCGTCCGATTGTACATAGTTTCGAAGTAGACACGAATATAAATACAAAAAGCAAAAACGTTCGTAAATAGTCTAGGCGCGTAAAAGCAAAACGGGGGGGGAAAAACATATACAAAAACCAACAACAAATTATCGTAAATTGCACACACGCAGTTCGTAACTAGAATATCGGGAAAAAATGGTGTTCGTGAAATTTCAATACTTCTGCATCGTTTTCCTTCTGCTGGTGCGCTTCCTGAACGGTGCCACGATGGATCTGTATAAAAATTCGCGTCTCGGCAACCGGATCGTGCAGACACGGTACGGCCGACTGCAGGGACTGGTGCTGCCATTGGACGGATACAAATTTCTCAAACCCATCGAAGCGTTCCTTGGTGTACCGTACGCCACCCCGCCAACTAAAATGAACAGGTACGTGAGCCACACTAATCACTTTACTGAAACAACGTTGTTTAATTGCCGCTTCACGGGATAGATTGAACACCTGGGAAGAAACAAATGACCAGGCGCCTCCATTTGCTTGCATCACGTTTTTGTACTGCACATGATTTGGGCGATTTTGAATCATTTAACGATGATGGACGGTTTACACACAAATCCTGAATAGAATCCTGGGCAGGTTTATTCAATTAGTTTCATTTCGTAGCTTCAAAAACCATTAAAATTCTATATTCTTTGAATAAATTTTAATTTAAAATGTTAATTTCTCATCCGTTCCCGAGCAAAACAAATAAAAAACTGCTTCCTTAAATTACTCAAATCAAATAAAACTTCACCCTCGCTGGAGAGAATTATTCTATTGTGTCTCGCCAACACTTTCGGTCTTTTTATGCTGCGCGAACTTTGCCCACCAAGAGCCAGCAAGGGTGTGTCGGCAATCCTTCATGACACTGTCACTTTTATTTTCGAAACTGTTATTAAATTTAACTAAGCCTCTTTTGCTTTTCGCACCCCAAAAACAAAACAAAAAAAATAATGCCGTATTTTCATTTTGACATAGATTGAAAAGGGTTGCGTTACAGCAGCGTGAAGACTTTTTTTTTTGGACAGGCTTTATTTTTATTTTGCTTTCTTTGAACTTTATGCTTCACTATATCCCATCAAGCATTTCACGCTGGTGGAAGAATGCTATTGTTAGAGGGTTGTTTTTTTTATTTGCTACCCTGAACAAAAAGTGATAAATGATGTAATTTATCAATTAACACCATTCACGGTTTCTTTTTGCTTGTTTCAACTGCGTACATTCGGTGTGAAACAAAGTGGAGTGCAATTGACCGCAACACGATGTAAAAACCGGATGAAGCCAGAACATGCTTCCCGCGCTATGTTCCGAGTTTTATGCGATGCCATTCTGGTAGAATGGTTTGTCGAATTGGAGGATCGTCTAAAGGCACCAATTTTAATTAAAACTTTCTATTTACTGTCGCATAAATTATTCATTTTCATTTCGGTGTTCAGTCTATTGAAACTATTTAACTTTTTCTTTTCCAAGTCACATATTCAGGTTGTCTTTGTGTTGTTGACGGTCAATAGTGCGAGTTTGTTAATTTACTTTCATACCTGGTATTTTGTTTGATTGATAGCGCATTGAGAAAAGGTACTGGTTCTGAGAAAATTTATAAAGCATATCTCAACGCTCGAATACCAGTTGAATGGAACATTATGCATATCACAATTCTGTGAATCATTTCAAACATGACAGCGGCAAAATGAGCATTTCTACTGTATACACTTCCCCGTGAAATTCTCATGAATAAATAGATTAACAGTAGATGTGAAAGGCAAACACCAAACCAGACACAAAAATTGTCAGAGGTTTGTCAATATAGGCCCATTCCAGTGGCAAAAGTATCCTTTGAAAATTTTCTCCTTAACACAAACATTTGCAATGAAGATAATATTTATGCAACATGCGTGAAATAAGTTGTCTTCTTCGCTGTATCAAAAGACACACCAGAAATGAACAGCAAACTGTAGAAAAGTTACAACACTTGACAGGCCTTACCCGCACGTTTCTTACCGCAGTTGTCGTCGAGCATGCTGCAAATGTAATATTTTACAAAAGTTTAATCCAATCAATGCAGTACTTGCAGCTAATGTTTCCGCCCGAAACTATAATCATATACCACCGGCAAGTGAATCTTTGTGGTTGCCGCTTGTTTGAGCACCATCGGTCGGAATCCCCAAACACAGAACTTTCCCATTGTCAACCGAAACGGGCATGCCTCACACATCCCGTAGTGTACCGCAGTGTTCTAGCACACTACAGCACGCACAGCAAGCTGCACTGGTTGACATGTGAAAAGTCAAGACTTTTCTCACGCTCAAACCCGGAAGAAAATCTATTTATAAACTTCATGCCACGGGACATTCAGCTGCAAGGGACGATAGAAAAACATACAACGTTGTTCATGTTACGTTGAAGAGATGGAGCTGCATTGCTAAAACTTTCGCACACAGATGGATACTATTCTAATGTGGAATCGGATTGCTTTTTCACTCAAAGTGGGAGGATATCGAAAAGTTGCTGATATGTTTTAAATTATGATCGCAGCGCGGTCTGACATGTAACCCTTTGGAGGAGGTTTCTTACGATCGCTTTACAAAACTGTTCATAAATAAATTACAATTCAATTTTTATTCATATTTACATGGTTTATTGGGCCCTCAGAAAAGTATAACTTGCGAGGCACATTGTGTCCCGCACGAAGCAAACATTATTTCAACCTTGCACAATGTTAGGCCACCAAAAAACACAAACCAAAACCCAAATCACAACCAGAGAAATCGATAAAATACCACATAAAGCAGTGTGATTGACGATTGAGTACCTATTTCCAGAAGGGTAAAAAGAGAAAACGGCACAAACACACACATACACATACAAAATACATACAAACGTTCGATGGTGGCATGAAAGCATGAAATAAAAATATGCCATGTAAGGCGCGGGCACACAACTGCAAACCGACAACTGCGATCACCGATTTGCATTCCGCGTTTTTTCATACACGCACACACGCACACGGCGTTCCCCGTTCCTGGCGCACGCGCTAATCTTCATCCTCGAACCAACCAGCGGATGATGGTGCCACTAATGCGAATCAATCGTAGCCAGCATTCGTAGCAGCAGCATTGATAAAGCTAATGGAGCACGTTTCTTTTATTTGTCAAACGCACGAACATGGCATCGACATTTTGCGCTACATGGGCCACATTTCGGGGTTTCCTATGAATGGGAAAACACTTTGTATCGGTCACGTTCGCTCACCTTGCATGCATAAAATCACGGCACGGAAAGAGGGGTTTTGTTTTTTCTTTCCTTGCCCAACACACGGCAGTTTCGGCAGTGTTTGTGCGCGAGGGCACTTTCAATTTAATGCTTGACAAAATGTCACTTGCCAAATTTGCTGATTGGCACTTATTATTTAGGCTCGTGTTGTTTTGTGTTTCTTTTTTTTTGTGTGAGTTTTGTGATGGTGTCAGGTAGAAAAACCTGACTGAAAAATAGAATAATACAACGCATGTAAACTTTGGTAAACTTTTTTTCAGTAAATAATCCACCTCAATTAACAAAAGCAAAACGATCGCGTGATAATCTGTTTTCATCCATTTATCGATCTACATCTACTATCAAGAAGGTGGAATTCAACATCGCACAAAGTTTCACACCGGATAAACAATTGTACACGTGCCTAAAGCATCCGGGAAAGAAAGTTCCAAAACTTAAGAATTGCTCGCTTGCCCATAAACAGTTTGTTGTTATCACAGTTTCGTTAACAACGGCAAACAACAGCAAAAAATACTCTGTACGTCATGCATCGCGAACCATAGCACATCGTAAGAACGCGGACGATTTTCCATACGCAGATGCTTTCACCCTGCCAGGCAGGGACCTGCAGGTCTGCAGGGTTCAAATTATTTCCAATGTTTCCCAAAACGACGACCGGACCTGGTCATACTCGCAGGCACTACACATTTACGGGCGCACGCTATTGCCACGGTCGTTTCGTGGAAAATCAGGCGCCTTGCTTTGGCTCCGTAATGGTTTGGCTGGGACCATTTCTCTTGTTATTCAATTCTGCACGGTTCACTTGGTTTGGTATGTTGTTTTTTTTTCTCTCTCTCTCTCTCTCTCTGTATTTTCATATGATGCGCCGGCACGAGAAAAATAAATGGAACACATTTCTTTTTGTCTGCTTCATTCTCGATTCGAAGCATGTAACAAAAATAGCTAACATACTATCGCTATTATGGTGCTGCTGTAGACACTTCCGACAATTGTAGGGGCAAAGCGAGGCGAACCATTTTCCAGCCAAATACGTACAGCATGCGCAATAAAAATATGAGCCTTCCTGTTTTCATCGTTTTCTCATCGTGGTGTTTGTTCCGCATCGCTTACAGGTATGTTTTACCAGCACAATTTTTATCAAATTTTCTTGGTGAGTGACAATAGAAATCGCAAGACAATGGCTAGTAGTGATGGAAGCTTCATTTTCAGCTTCATTCAGCTATGCAAATTCTGAGCAAATGTTGTGCTAGTCCTACCATATATGTTGCAAAGCAAAGACAAACAACGCTCTTCTTCTTATTGGTGTAAAATGTACAAGAACTTTTTTGCTTCTAATTCCTTTTGTGTAAGAACAAAGATTTGTGTATTTCGTGTTGCCTTTTAGCGCCTATTTTATAGATGAACGTGACTTTCTGCCTTGTGCTAGCGCTTACAAGTACAGATCACACCTTTCTTAAGAAAATGAAATCCAACCACAATCAACTTTATCACGTTTGCTCAGTCCTAACATTGAAAATTCTCCCCAAGCTGGTCTGGTGTGCTCGGAGCGTACAACAATATTGATTATACATAGAAATCTGGATCAGACCAAAACAAACGCTGTCAATGTTGGCGCTGTCAAAGAATAGAACTAACCAAAGACAGTGCGGGAACAGCCCCAGTTTCGGGCAAATGCGCTGGTTCTAAGTCGCGGTCAAACCTCAGGCATCGTTCGAATGCCGCCTATTTCATCGACCGTGAAGCACCCTTAATAGCGATGGCGCCAATGGCTATCGACAATCACACAAACGAAAGTGGCTTGAGTAAGCCCTAAGTTTTACCAAACGCACACACACACACACACAAACATTCGCCATCTAAATAGGCAACATTCTGAGCCAAACAAAGGAAACGGAAAGCACGGGAAAGCTAAAGGCTTTTAGCTGAAAAGCTCGCCGAACCAGTGTGGCTTACTGCGTGGCAAAAAAGGGACCACCGTAATGGTAAACATGGTGCAGACCATGGGCGAATGGTATTTCGACGCGACGAAAAAGCATTTAGCCAAGTAATGGTTCGCCAACCAGCATCGTGTTCCACTTCGACGCAAATTGTACCGGGTGCTGTCAGTTTGGCTGATGGCGGCGTTGGCCTTTGTCGGTTTCATTGAAGTAATTTTTCATTTCGCTTCTACGGTCGTGCAATTTCTTCCATCAATAACTGCACGACACTATTGCCGCGCCGAAGATGGGGCATGACTTCACAAGGTCAGCAGCAGTTTGCTGTGCTCGTTGTGACAAATGGAAGTATTGGACCATTAATTTTTGTGGTATAAAAACAAGCGTTGGTGAAACTCGGGGATGTCTATTTTTTGTAGTAGAAGTCGTGAGCATTTAGCTAAACAAAATAATAACAATGAGGTACAAAAGCTCGAACCTCAATGGAGGCGCATGGTCTTTTGTAAAAGTGTATTTTAACGAGCCGAGTAAAACACATACTATGTTTATAAAGTCTAGAGCAATAGTTATTCTGCTCAAAGTATAACGTTTACTAAGATTCGGACTTTTAGTTGAATTTCGTGTTTCACCTATTGCTACGAAACCGTCCTAAAATAACAGCTCCAATGAAACATTGTTTTGTAGCTCTATTTAAAACATCGAAAACCGTTGAATATAATTATCCTGAAGTGAGTACATATACTCGCTTTTATCAATGAAAACAAACAATTTAATTTCTTTAGCTTTTACTTCACAAGTAAACCAACCGAAGATTAAATTGAAAAGTCGAACATTTGATTATTTTGACTTTATAAATAAACACTTACAACAGGTTTTGTTATGACTTTTGAGCTGTGCTACTCAACGATAAGAAACTGTTTTGTTTTGCTAAGTTATTTGACAGTATGAGATGCTTGTAGGATAGGGGAAATATTATTACGAGGCTAACGCAGACGCGATATTATTTTCTAGAACTTCAAGAATTTTAAAATAATTTTTCATATTTTGCAAAAAAAAAACCTTTGCTGATTCCTCATTATTCAATACTTCATAGTTGGTCCACAACTTACATTATTATCTTCACCTTTCATCAACTTATTATTCTTTTTCTCTTCTGTTCATGACTGGCCAAAAAAAAAACATCTTCCTTTCTCTTACAAAATCCTAGACAATGCCCATGCATTATTAAAATATTCACGATCAAACATCGCTCTGTAAATAAAGTTGTCTAACTCAATTCGTTTCGTCTCGTTTTCTCCCCCATTCACTTTCAGGTATGTGAAAATCAAACAAATTCCCGCATGTTAAAAAAGGTAAAAAGTGCACCCGGGGCACAAAAGGGCGGAAAACCTCACAGAAACAGTGCCGGGCTTGGTAAACTTTCTGCCAATCTGCAACGTACCTACGTGACGAGCGCTGACGGTAATCGAAAACTTGACGCATTGAAAGTTTTGGCTTTTTGCTCCACATTTCCATCCATTCACTGATCCGTCAATTCCATCGAGTCGGCTGCAATCGATTTAGAGCAGTTTTCAGTGAACCGGCAAGAGTTGACTGCAAGTACGAATTTTTACCAACGAAGTTAGTTGACTTGGTCTTGGTCGAGGCCGAGTTTGGAGATTTTTTGTTTTGTTTTGCTGTTGTGCTTCACACAAAACTTACCAAAACTTTTCGGCTTAGACCAGTTTATAAATGTTTGTTCTTTTTGGGCGGCTTTTGTTCACGCTCTGTACCATATAGAAAATCGAGTTTTGTCCTGAATGTACAACACACTTGGGAAATTATTGGAACCATGCACGATACGTTTTGCATTCTTCATATACTCGTAAAGTTAATTACATTTTTTGTTTTGGATGTTTTCTTTGCCAGCAATGGTTTATAAGCAGTTGTACGATAAATTATTCAAAGATACGCTGAATGACTTTATCAACCGCAAGACGGGGAAGCAAATGCCGCAGCTTGATTTGCTCTAGGCGATAATGAAAATTAAATACCTGAGCTTGACGTTCTTTAAAAGTTAACTGGAAACAACTTTTCACTTTGTTGGGTTCACTTTGCACAAGAAGGAACTCAACACAAGTTTGCCTGTTTAACGTTTGATTAAGTTTTCTTGGTACTCTATCAGAAAAATTATCAGAATTAGAACATAACGTACGTGAACCAGCAAATGGCAAGCATAAGCTAATGGTAATCGAACGAAGCAGAGCGTCTTTTTACGCCGAACAGCATTTCCAACCGTAGCCAAATAGTGGTATTAATTATGGCTTCATTTACATTGGCATCTTAACACAATTCGAGGGTAAGATAGCCCAGCATGCTAATCACTCTCCCAATGGAGGCACTTTGATCCATTTTATCAATTCACCTCCTTATCTGCTTCACTCTCACGATGCTTGTATCGCCCCATTCGGAAAGATTAAACAAAACAGGCAACTATTGTAAGGATGAGTACGCGTCCCGTGGTCTCCGTCCACCGCCGCTTCCAACACATTCGAACCGCTGCACTGTACCAACACTGTCTCGCAGTGGTTCAAAACATAATTAACGTCATGTTTGCACATAAATTAGGACTACTGTGAGCGTGTTTGTAAACATGGCACAAAGCTCGCACAATCATCCACAATCCCTGTTCAACCCCGTTCAATGGTCGCTCCTTCGACCTTTCGATCAAGACTCGAGAGCGAACGGTAGCGGTGGGAATGGCGAACGCTGGACTGTAAAATAAATTACCATCGGAATCGAACTTCTCAGCATTGTCGATAAATCTCGAAGCGTACCAGCGTAGAGACTTTGTGCTGCGGGACACAACACACTAACGTGCGCTGTTTGAAGCACACACAGACACACACACACCCGCAAAAACCATAACCACTGTGGCAAGCGTAAGCCACCGACCGAGAATGTGAGCACGAGTCGGTAACGAGGCGAACGCCCAAATGATTTCATTCGGAGATACTGTAGAATTAGCAATTAAACAGTCAATCCTCGGTCCCCCCCGTTTGCTCGGAGGTTCCGAAACTCGAATCAGACCGAGATTCCGCAACACCACACCGAAACTGTGCCACGCACACACGGCCCCACAGCCACAGAAACAGGACGCATGCTAACTTCTAATGTTTGCTACCTCAATATAATGGCATCGGTATGTAAATGCTCTCCGCGCGCGTTTTACTACTATCGCTTCGCAAAGCACAGTTTTCGCAAGGCACCCTCCGCGCCCACCATCACAAAAGTGGGACCACACCAAGGTTTTGGCAGGGTAGGATATGTCGAAAATTATCGCCCCTGTTAAGCTGTGTGACACGCAATCTGCCGTGAACCTGCCGGCTGGGGAGATCGAGAAAAGGTCGTGGTCGTTTTCGATTTATCGGGGTAGACAGGCCCGCGTCACAAATGTACGATTGCGTACGTGATAGCATCTTTTTCGCAGCCTAGCGCCATGCTGGCATTCGGTTCGGTTCCCGTAGTTCAGCTTTAGCGAGCCCATTTTCACGTATTAGGCCAAACGGTCTTGGGGATTATTGCTCCGCACGGCTGTGCGTACGATGCACGCACCACACACACACACACACACACACACACAAAGGAAAAGCGTTAATTTTGAGGAAATAAATTAAAGTTTCATAATCGTACACGAGACCGACTAAAAGAGACGAGAGTGTTCACTGAAGTTCGGTTGGTCGTGAAATGTAATTGCACACATTCCGAGTTGTTTACTGGCGGGAAAGGGCGTGATGATGATGGAAATTTACCACACACATAAGCACAGTAAATGGAAATTGCTGTACCTATTTTTTTTTGTCTTGAAAGACACAGTTTTGGAACATATTTTTTGAGTTTACTTATTTTGATCAGCGTTATACACCTTCTCTGCACCGTTATACACCGTATATACACACAATCGGGATAGTATTGATCCATTCTGGTGTGAAAGTGTTCGTATGCTTTACCCAACGTTCTGTCGGCGAAACAAACTCAAACCGTTTTAGCCAGCTTTAGGCCAAACTTTGCTCACAAAAAGCTGCTGGATTAAGCGCCACTCAGATTGAAGTTGCGTTGCTCCGCTTTTTCAGTGTGTGTGTGTGTTGTCCTCCTTCCTTGATCCCTTTACAGCTACACGAGAAGTCAGCCCGTGAACCGTTGGCTCGGATGGTGACTTAATCCTTCGTCTTATCGATTTAGAACATCCGCCTCCGAACATTTACATCTGCAACCCAAATTCAGATGCATGCAGAACTTTTCTTACCCAAAAAAAAACAAAGCTGGTTCACAAACACATACCTTTACCGTCCACACATCGGACTCATTTCAATTAGTAGACGAACGCAACAGAAAAAAAGCACCAGCTGGAATGTGATGCTTGGCAAAGTAAACCTCATTTTTTAAGGTACACCTTTACCTCTAGCGCTCTAGTGGAGAGTTTAACTCGTCAGCAACTTTTTGTGGCAGTGGAAGAACAAAAAAAAAACAAGCTCCCCCGCAGCGAATAAGGTGTATTTGGCCGCTTTCTGTAAATATCATATCTTTGGATTAGCCTGCGACCACACCAACCGTCCGGATGCTGTCGTAGCTGTATGAAAAGGCTCGTAATGTCCACTCATCTAGCACGGTTAGTGGTTGAGTAGGTAGTTTTTACAGCGATTAATAACAACGTCAGCGAACCAACGCGTTGAACCGTTCTCGCACCGAGCAGAAAACAGGTGAACAACGGGAGATTAAGCATAATTTTCGGCACTGCAAAAACCGAACCCGAGTGTGTCTCCTAGTCTCGCCGGGTATCCTTTTTTTCTTTGCAGCACAGGCAAATGTGAACCACTCTTTTCTCACCTAAATTTGTTCCGCCTCGTAATCATCGTTCGGGGGGTTTCGCGTCTAGGCGCGTCCCGGAACTCATCTAAAAATATTGTACCCAGGTGCAACATTTACCATGATGTACGAGCTGCCTCTCTACGTGTGTGGGAGAATATATGTTTTAGTGTGCGGTGTCTGTTACAGTTGTTTTCACCGCCATAACCGAGCGTAAAAGATCAAATATATTTTCACCATCGTTGGCACACACACACACCTTTTCCATGTTCCATGGTGGCGGTTCACAGGTACCGGGAAGCGTAATCATTTGTTTCTACTTTCAGCCCTTCGCAACGAGCGGCATGATACCACGCAGGAAGCTTTTTAAGGTCCGTTCTCACAAAGCATACCACCATGCAGGCACGCACACGCCGTTCTTTCGTTTCAAATTTTGTTTTAAACTTTAGCACAACAACCCTTGTAATACGTATCTAACCATCTGCGTATTTCATTACCATCATAGTTCCGGAGAAGAACGTGCACGAGGCTGGCATACCATCCAAACGATGCGCTTAACATGTGCCTAGTTTGGCTAGTTGACTCGTCCGTGTGCTGTTGTGTGTGGAGAGCAGGTGGTCGAAGGGAGCTCCCACGTTGGTGAAAATTGGGTAACAAACAACGATGTTCTCGCGGTAACACTATAATGATTAGCTTCATCAGCAGCAGGTGTGCGAGATGTGAAATTATCCCTAACGCTCACGGACACGACTACAAATTGCACTAATCAGATGAGTACTATATGCTGCTGACGATCTTATATTCATCCGGCCTTTGATGAAAATGACTTTTTATCGAATTCTATACAAACTGATTTATTATAGTTTCGAAAAAAACTAAACTAAAATATAGTCAATGAGCATATCACAAAGACACACTTCCGTTTTGTCAATGTTCCCATCGATTCATTATACTAAATCAATCCTTCGGTTGACGATCAGTCTTCAAAGCCTTTCCAACACACTGGTCTGCCTTCATTATCGCATACCCATACAAGGGACAATCTCCACTCCACGGTTGTGACTACGCTGTAAACCTCATTAAGCGACTCTTCCCGTACCACATTCGTAGGGCTTATCAAAGATTCATCGAAACGCTGCGCTTCATCAACCGCCGCATGGGTAGAGCGATTTGGTGATTTTCATTCACCAATCATCATTATTTTACCGACATCTCGCTCACCGCTCGCCCGAAACTTCATCAAACCGTGTGGCAATGGTGACAGCTAGGTGAAGATCTAAACCACGGCGCCACAACGTGCGTTCCCGAAATCGCGAGCCCTGCAATGTAAAACGGTCACATGGCCGGAGTCAGTGTACAGCGTGTGTGTACGAACACGAGTAGCAATAGTAGTACCACCGGCAAGTTATGCGCAGCACCGGAAGAGTGGGTGTGCGCTCACATTACCTCCACGGCGTGATACATACACCCGCGGGGTTGCTTTGATGCTATCAGAAAATGTATGCTTGGTTGGTGCTTACAGTGGTGGCTAACCCCTGGTGGAGCTGAGCGTGAGCAGTGCGGAAGGCAAGTAAAAAAAGGCCCCATCCAAGCTCAAGTTGCATTGTGCGTTGGCATTCCCGGGCTTAACGAAGGAGAAGATCGCCCGTTAGATGTACCCGGAATGACACTTGTGACACGCTACACGGAAGCCACGGAAGAGTACTGTCGGTAGCGCAAAAACGGGTTCATTACGGCAACCCCAATACCACGAAAGAGCAGCGTTTTCACGCTTTTGTGCTTACACATAATATTTGCTGCAACATAACCCTGACGAGGAATAAATTAGATGCGACTTCTGGTTGGTTGGTGGGTGTCGTACCGTGTTCTAAACGACGATGAGCTCCGATTGCTCCGACCGTGGCTTTACTGGTGAACAGATACGTCTGTCTGTCTATCGGTTAAGCTATATGGAACAAAAATATTGAGTATTTTATTAGCTTCAAGATAGAGCTGACACATCTTCGTTTGCACACACACAGAGCTTAACAATGTACTTTCCAGTCGAATGTTTAAAAATAGCATCAAAAATCGTTCGAGTATGGTTATCCGATTTGTGAAAGGGAATTCGCAATGAGTGCAGGATATCAAAACTGTTATCATTGAGCAACGCGTTCCTCGCAACGCCACCATCGAGCAAAGTCTCGTTGCGATGAAATGTACGATAGCATTTAGCACAATTGAATGGGAATTCTCTTGCTGATTTCGTAGTCCCAGTGCAAACCCCAAGCTATACCTACAGCCTGCTCCAAGTTCAATAACGGTATGATCTGTGAACGGAATGCAAAATCAGACACATGATACTGTGGCACCGTCGGCCACCAAACGGTCCACACTTTTACCCGGACACGGGACACACAAACGGACTCTGCCCGGGGACGCACAAATTTAACCGGCACGGCCGACGGCTTTCACTTTAGCGTACCGTACTCATCCGGCACCATCGTCCGATGTTGTCCGGACAGATTCATTGGTTTCGCGAACCACCAGAGAGCCATCAAACGTTGCGGTTCCATAATTGATCCGCACTCTCTCTCTCTCTCTGTTCCACCGGAGTTCCGGAGATTCGGGTGTTTTCAACAGTTTTGCTAGCGTGATTACGCTAGCAGGCGCGTACGTGCGAGATTTTCCTTAGTTTTGTGTGTTCCTGCCTTCGCCGTTACTTTTGTTTGGTGGCCCTTCTTTTGTGTCCTGGTGGCCCCTTTTTCCCTCGGCTGAAGTCCGAGAAATCTTGTATGACGCGCCGTAAGGCCGACGACGATTTATTTTCGTTCGGACAGTCGGCTGTTTGGTCCCAATTTCCCTGATCTAATCGGCAGAATACCAGAGCAAAAGGGCTGAAGAACGTGGCATAAGAAAAAGGCCAGCGGATGATAAAGAAAACCGTACCACCTTGCCGGAAGTGTTCGGGTGCACGGTGAGCACGTGCCGGACACAATCACGTCCAGCCGCGTCTTGACGAAACGGGTCTCGAAAGCGTTGGTGCAGTGGCATCACCGTGGCAAAGGCGCCGGGGTTTGTGGTTCACACGTTATGAAAACGTAACTAGGATCCCCAACGGTCCTTCTGCCTGCTGTACAAAGCAAAAGGGAAGAAGGGGACGACGAGGAGCAGTTCACACGTATTGAGTTGAGGCGGGCGAAAATTGTTCCTCAAACCTGCAAAAGCTGCCCATTAAAATTTCTTCACGTTTGGAATAAATTTTCATTAGGCACACTTGCACAACAGTCGTAGTCACGTTTCCTACGTAGTGCTTTTGATGTGTAGAGAATGTGTGTGTGTATGTGTGGTTGGTAAGTTGGTGTTGCATTAAAGAACGCTTGCAAAACATTTAAAGTACTGGCAAGGTGTAAGTAAGGAGATGTGTATTTGTTTTCAAAATAAATCACCCCCAATGTTTTCCTACACTCAGTCTCACACTGCAATCACACTCAATCATGCGAAGGGTGAATGAAACACTGTCAACGGTAATTTCTCGTGTGGAATTTAAATACATTTCTCCCGACTGTCATGTTTCATTCGGTTGAATACCTGTCGTGTATACATATATATAGAATGTAAGAAATGGTTAAAAGAACGCACCAGCGTCTTGTGGGGTGGCAAGTGTGCTCAATAGATTATTCCTCTTAGCTTCTCGCAATGACATGTAACATCCACAAACGGCACAAACGATCCTCGGAAGCTCGGAAGAGCGAATGTCAATTTTACACAGCTCATCGTGCAGCGTCTGAGCTTTCCAGGAACGCTGAAAATTAACATAAAAAAGCACACACACATAGCACATTGTTCAGCATCCTTTTAAATTTGCGTTCCACATAACGAACGAGAGTGTGCATGCACTATTAGGTCCGCGCTCCAATTCGTTCAAGGTTAGCAACATCCATTCGCTGCCTCATCCACACCTACAGGACCCATCTGGTGACCTCGTTTCTTGTTCTCTGTTGAAAGCTCGGCTAGATATCCGTACAAGTATACGAACTCCACCGTTTCTGTCTTTTGCGAACGCTCTCGCCCTCCAGATGTCCATATCTTTTGCTGCACATATTTTCCTCCTTATATGGAGCAAACTTTAGTCCCGCAACTGCCACGGAAACAGAACAAAAAACAAAAAAGGCGAACGCTGAATGCGTTCCATCCACGATGCCACGGAATGCTTTTGGGGGTTGCGTTGCGGCATCTATGCACCGCAAACTTTTCATTCATTTGGACGTTCGCTTTTGTTCGTCATTTTTGCCCCTGCACTCGGCACAACGGCATAAAAAGAAGAAGAAGCAAAAAAAAAACGAAAGCTGCACCAAAATGCAGCTCGCCCTACTGCCGCTGCTATTTATGCTTGGTGCGTCAGACCTGAGTCCGACCTGGCGGTGTGCATCTTTTGTTTTTCCATCCCGCTGCAATGTGGGAATGTGGGTACATGAGCGTACTTTTGCGTTATTTTGTCGCCGGTATTATTTTGCTTCTTACAACGACAAAACATACCAAGGCCATTGTTCTCTGTTGAAAGCTCGGCTAGATATCCGTACAAGTATACGAACTCCACCGTTTCTGTCTTTTGCGAACGCTCTCGCCCTCCAGATGTCCATATCTTTTGCTGCACATATTTTCCTCCTTATATGGAGCAAACTTTAGTCCCGCAACTGCCACGGAAACAGAACAAAAAACAAAAAAGGCGAACGCTGAATGCGTTCCATCCACGATGCCACGGAATGCTTTTGGGGGTTGCGTTGCGGCATCTATGCACCGCAAACTTTTCATTCATTTGGACGTTCGCTTTTGTTCGTCATTTTTGCCCCTGCACTCGGCACAACGGCATAAAAAGAAGAAGAAGCAAAAAAAAACGAAAGCTGCACCAAAATGCAGCTCACCCTACTGCCGCTGCTATTTATGCTTGGTGCGTCAGACCTGAGTCCGACCTGGCGGTGTGCATCTTTTGTTTTTCCATCCCGCTGCAATGTGGGAATGTGGGTACATGAGCGTACTTTTGCGTTATTTTGTCGCCGGTATTATTTTGCTTCTTACAACGACAAAACATACCAAGGCCAACACCTTCCCAGTGGCCAATGCGAAACAAAAATTTGCTACCTCATATGTGTATGTGTGTCTGTATGTTTGCTGGATTAATTAGTGAAAGGAGATGAGTCGTTGTTTTTTTTGTTGAAAAACGAAATGGAAAAGCTGCGCCTCGCATTACGCTGCTAAATAGTAGACATTTCTCATTACTACAAGCCCACCATTCGCATTCATCTCCGCACAATAGGGATAACCGTCTTACGTTACGAACGGTTACGTAAAGCTTCGCCCTAATGAAGTGGAACGTTTCGACAAATGGGGCGTACAGTTTTCTGTACAATTTTCTTCAAGCTTTCTAAAACTGCCCAATGCCTCTATTTAACACGGCAGTTAGTACGTCGATCAATGTGAATACTCCTTGTTTTTGCTAAAATAAAGCTTAGATATAGATAAATAATGTCCATCCCAATTGCGTAGCATAATGAACCATCATTAAAGGAAGCAGGAATTTTACTATTACATTAGTGTATTCTATTAACGTTAACGTATTAAGAACAAATGACTAGATTATAAATCGATTAAATTTGGTTTGAATTCTGCAATACAGAAGCAAACAATGTTATATGCAATCCCTCAACGCACAATCAGGTTCAATTTCTAAAGATAGACAGCTGGTTCTTACTTACTTACTTATCAGGCGCTACAACCGCTTCGCGGTCTTGGCCTGCTGCAACAATCCTCGATACCGCTCACGGTCTTGCGCCGTCGTCTACCAATCCATTATCCCGGCCGTTCTAGCGGACGCATCAACGCCATCATTCCATCCCAGTTTGGGCCTACCACGCCTCCTCTGTCCATGTGGATGGCCTTAAAGGACTTCATGCGCGGGGTCGTCCGATGCCATTCTCATGACATGACCAGCCCACCGGAGCCTGGCGAGCCTAATTCTCGCTGCACGATGGTGAGTTCACCGTACAGCTCATAGTGCTCGTCATTGTAGCGGCTCCTCCATTGTCCTTCCACACATACGGGGCCATCTCTGGAAGGACGTGGCCACATACACATCCTTCTGAGCATCTTCCTCAGAGGTGTATGTGAGTACTGGGACTATAAAGGTTTTGTACAGTCCCAGCTTCGTCCGTCGCGACAGGTATTTTGAGTGGAGAAGTTTCCACAGGCTGTAGTATGACCGGTTGGCAGCCAGCACCCTTGCGCGCAACTCCTCCCTTGCGCGCAACGACTTCGAAGGTGCGATTACCTATCTGTACATCACCCCTGCGTAAGTCAGTGTTTGTTAGCAGGGCCGCTGGTGGTGCCACCATCATTTTTGCCTCGTTGATCTCCAACCCGAGGTTCAGCGCCGCATGGTCGATCCTTTGGTAAGCTTCTGCTACATAGGAGAGCCTCAAACCAATGATGTCTATGTCATCAGCGTATGCCAAGATCTGGAGTGACTAATAGAAGATCGTCCTCGAAGTTTCCACCTCCGAGTCTCGGATGGCTCTCTCTAGCGCCAGATTGAATAGGAGGCAAGCAAGCCCGCAAAGGCTCCTGAGAGTTTTCCATCCACCTTCACCTGGCATGTGATGTTGGTCATCGTCATACGTACAAGCTTGGTAAGCTTGGCCGGGATTTCAAATGAGCTCATTGCGTCGTATAGTTTTACCCTGGCTATGCTATCGTATGCGGTTTTAAAATCTTTGAAGAGATGATAAGAGTGTAGCTGCTGCTCCGCCATCTTCTCCAAGATTTGCCGCATGGTGAATATCTGGTCAGTGGTTGATTTTCCGTTTCGGAATCCTCTTTGATAGTTTCCAACTATCTCTTCAACGAATGGGACAAGTCTATCTTGTATAACCAGGGAGAGAATCTTGCAGGCGGTATTCAACACCGTAATACCCCTATAGTTGCTGCACTCTAGAATATCTCCCTTCTTGTATATGGGGTAAATGATGCCGAGATTCCAATCACAAGGCATCGATTCGCTATCCCATACCCCGGTAATGATTTGATGAATTTCCTGTTCGAGTGCTGCACCTCCGTTTTTGATCAGCTCGGCTTCTATTCCGTCGGTACCTGGTGCCTTGTTGTTCTTGAGCCGACGCATGGCCTTTCGTGTGTCTTCAATGCTAGATGGCAGTAGCATAATATCATCTGCTAGTGGAGCCTCTAGCTGTTCGTTGAACTGATCATTTAATAATTCATCAAAGTACTGAGCCCATCGCGAGAGGTCACCGATGCAGGTCACCTTAGGTCTAAAGTTGTTTCGGTGGCTTGCCATCTCTTGGTTAAACTTTCTTCCTGGTCCGTACCGCACTCTTAGTTCAAGTTAACAAATTTACTTGATATCTTGATCTGTCTCCTAACGCATATGCTTCTAAATTTTTATAACCAATTACAATTTACAAGCAACTTTGTCATGTCGCTCCAAACAAACCATCCTTTGCAAATTACTATTAAAACGATACCTGCATTTGAGACACATTAACTGCGCACCCTGCACCCTGAGCCACACACATTCATTTCGACGATTACCAACATAAATAAAACTGTGAACCCATCGGGACATCGGGGATGGAGCATGGTTATGAAGTACGCCCAAAGCATCGCCGGTGCCACACTTTCAAAACACCGCAAGCCAAAACGATACACAAAAACCTGCCGAACGATGCATTTGGCACACAAAACGTTTATTTTATGAGCTGATGTGCCGGTTTCGTTTTGCGGTGGGCGCATCCCCCACCGGCGCAAGCATTAGCTCCCCGTGGTGGGAAGGTGATAATAAAATGCGCTCCTTTGCGGCACCCCCGGTAACAGTAACGGCAGCCTGCCCCAAACGTGGTTCGCCGTGTAATTGATGAATAAATTTACTTAATCGTTTCAACTTTTTAATTTCATTGCTGCTGCCCCTTTAGTTCCTTGTTGATGGGGACGGTACAGCATCCGTGTGGCGAAACTGTTCCCGAACCAGGTACAGAACTGAAACACCATTCTTCCCGTGAAGGTGAATGGGTTTTCTTGTTGTTTTTTTTTCGCTGTTGCTGCCCCCCTACTGCCATCAGTCGAGTGCTGCAAAGAAACTGCGACCTTCAAGGTATTTAATAACATATGACCCGGTCGTTCGAGTTTCCCGCAGCCGGTGAGTGGACGTGGACGAATGCTGCCGACGGTATATTTTAAGTACCAAATAAACATTACGACTATAACTGTTTCCTCCCGTTTACTTTTAACCGTTCGGCCACACTAAAGGGCAACGCTGCAACCGGACCAACCGGCCAGGCACGGGGAAACGAAACTAAACTGAATAAAACAATAACTCGCAACGCTTGACTGAACGTTATCTCGCATTTCCTTAGCCATTGCGGCCCGGGCTGGCAGCCACCATTTTCCCAGGGTGACGGTGCGTTTTCCTGTGGCCACAGCTTTTACAGCACGGTCGAGAAAATAAAACTGTTCAACCCTTCACTGCGCGGCTGCTACTGCTGCTGCTGCTGCTGCTGCTACCAGGGACAATAAGGGAGCTTAAAGAAGCATCCCAGTTAGAGAAAAAGTCTTCTCTCGGGGTGTGTGAGTGGGTTTTTTTATAACTACGTATCCTCCCATTTCTGTGCCTCCTCGTTCGATGGAAATGCTTCGACAGTGGCGCAAGATTTTATGGCATGGAAAACGGTCATAACGTAGGCACCCTTTTTTTCGATTTCCTCCCTCTCCCGACACTCGCGAACCGAACGCGCCCGGGCTGCGGGTCATGGCCATTTCCTTCCAATCTGTCGTCCAATGATGGGCGTCCCATTCGGTCGGTTGCTTTCCTTTCTTTTCGGGCAATTTCAGAAGGACTAAAGCTTCATATCCTTTCCGTCTTTGACGCGTGTACCGCACACACACACACACACACGTACTCGACCAATGTCGTTCGAGCGGTCAATAAAAATCGGCTCTCCGGTTTTGGCACCGTACACACGAATCGTGAGAGATAAGGGCGCAACACAAGAAAAAAACAACACTGGCGCAATAAAATGGTCGTCAGAGAAAATTGTTTGATGGATGTTGAAGTTTCATTCGTCACCATAAAACGATAAGAAAAGACCAACCTCAATACCGTATCCCGGGGTAGGGCAACAAAGACACCGTCCTGCATCATGCCTACCCGTTCCAGTGCGCTGCTTGCGATGATGCAGTGCGCATTCGAAATTTGCTTTTTATAGCTTTAATGAGAGGTCAATGGATGGCCGAGCAGGTGTTCAATGTAGGGTAAAGTCGTAAAAATTTATACTTCTTCAACCGGTCCTGAGACACGGCCGGTTTGCATGCCGTGATTTGAGTGCGGCTGGCAGCTGTGGAACCGACTCCAGATATCTTCCCTTTTTGCGGAATATTCAATGCGCATCAGCAAATGGATCCTGGGGCAGTAATCGAAACGGGGCACTTATTTTTCCATACATATTTGCACCGTTTGTCAAGCATTACAAAAGATGCAACAGACGGCAACTCACCACACGAGCCAGCTCTCGCTACCATTGCGGAGGAAAAATCAATTTCATAGGATTAATATTTCCGTAAATTAATTACTAAACCTCTCCCACAGGGAGCGAAAAACCCCTCTTGCAACGGGCGACTCTGTGGTGAGGAATTGCACCAACACCTTTGCACGAGTCTTCAGCTTCCACACTCTTCAGTCGCACATAAAATGGCTCGCTGCGCTTGATTTGCATTTCATATTTCACAAGCGTGTGGCTCTTCTCTCCTTCGCCGTTCACACCTTGCCGGCCGGTGTCCTGGTGACGGTGGCTTCTTTAATATTGCTTCATCAAGCTGCATACCGACTACCCGAACCATACCTGTACCGGGCAAGACCCACTGGGAAACGACGAGCCATTCCGAAAAACCCTAACCGCCGGCAGATGGCGCCCGTGAGCCACACCGCAGATCCTTCGTGGTAACACCTGACGAAGAATGTTTCGTTTCCGACGCTACTCGCAAACCCTGCTGGTGGTTGCCCTGCCGTTGTTGTTAGCCCGGGAAGTTTGTGGAATAAAATTCCAGCACGCTCGGTTTTAACGTAAAATATAACCACCACCGGGTCGGGGGAGGGGAGGGGCAAACACATACACGCAGGGGAATTGGAAATCGTCTCGGACGGTAGGATGCAGGCACCGGTACACTTGGTCCTACGCTTTCCATTTGCAGTGCCGACCGGTTGATTGGAGCTGCCCCGAACGACTGCCATTTCTCCTTATCGTCTCAGCACGGGAAGCAATGAAGAAGCGGCTGGTTGAACGGGACGGGAAGGGAGGGAACAAAGGAGAGCAGTAAAATTTTATTAGTTACCCACCAAAGCTTCGCGTGGAAATTCATTTGCCACCCACGAGGCAGAAGGCAGGTAGTACCAGCAGCAGCAACCACGATGATGGAACCGGGGAAAAACAGTAAAGACCGATACTAAGACCGCATAAAATAGAGTGTTCTATTTATCTTGCAGCCTGGCATTATGCTTTTTTGCTTTCGCCCGCACAATCGTTTGAATAATATTGAAGGAATTCGCTGGACTATTTTTATAGCAAAGAAAAGTGATGTTTTATGATTAAATGTTTGCTTGAATGGAACAGTCGTGGGTACCTTCGATTGCTGTTGAATAAAACTGTCGAGTTGCTACGTCAGGAAAGTCTGTACGGTAATTAAAAATGCTTAATTATAATGCAAGAGAGAGAGAGAGAGAGAGCTCCAATTCTAATAACCAACTAAGGCTATCTTGATTAACTCGCCATATGAACAAGCCACATTCACTCTACATTATTACTCTTAGTACTCTGCATACTAATATGGTCTTATTGCTTTTGTTCCGTCCTTCAAAGCTTCCTTAATCGTTTTCTATATGGTGTGATGTTAATCAGCTTGTTCTTAGTCCTAATAAATGTGCACTCGTTCTCGTTCTCCAATCCTTTATCCCTACACCATCGACCAGATCTCTGCCAACCGCGAGTATCTGTTGTTAGGGACCTCGGTGTTTGGCTGGATGCTGGTCTTACCTTTACCAGCCACATCGACTCCCTGGTCACCAGAGCTCGGAGAACGCTTGGAGTATTGAAGCGTGTTGCCTGCGATTTTACTGATCCTCAATGCCTTAAGGTATTATTCTGCTCACTGGTCATCTCGCTGTTGGAATACTGCTCGGTGATTTGGTCGCCGTCGGCGAGGATTCAAATAGACCGGATCGAGAGAGTTCAGCGATCCTTCACGAGGTTTGCTGTCCGCAAGATCTATGGGTCGCACCATTCGGCTCTCCCTTGTTACGAGGACAGCTGTCGGTTGCTGGGCTTGCGGTCCCTTGAAACTCGCCGAACCACTGCCCAATCCTCCTTCATTACCTCTCTCCTTCTCCTCTGTGTTGATGCTCCATCGTTGCTGTCTATTATTCCTTTCTATGTACCTTCTCGCTCCCTTCGTAATCGTCCTCCGCTATACGTTCCTGTTCGACTATAACCTCTCCTTATCATCTTTTCGTTCCCGCCTACATTCCTCTCCCTAGGTTCTGTCCCTTGATAAGTTGGCATATTAGCTAAGGTTAGGGTTAGTTTTAGTCTTAAGTTTATTATATGTATAGTCGTAAGGCAAACAATTTAATACATGAAATTGAAATTGGTACATCTTGTTTGAAGAATGTATTCGCCAGAGCGTTACTGACTTTTTTTTATAAAATAAAGAAACCCAAGTGTATTCATCAAAAGTTTTTCTTACAAAGCCAGCGGATTTCCCGGAGGTTAGATTTGCATACTCGTCACAAATTCCATGAAATATTTCATTCACAGTAAGCGGCAGCTTCACCTTACCTGAGATGATGCAGATACTGTGCATCAGCGTTGGGTTTAATTTTGATGATGAAAACTCACCCCCGCGACTGCAAAAAGGCATCTCGAAACAAAGCGTCACCCTTTTCTTCCGTTCCGCACCGAACAGAACGAGCACCCACTCTGGATTACACTTACAAAGATACGATCGTCCCGGTTTTATCGCAACTCGTAAAACTAACAGACTGCATGCTCTCGGTTGCAAGATCTGCCACCGACCAAAACTAAGGGACACAAGATATCGGCCCAGTTACACACCATGGTAACTGGTTAGGGTGAGAGTGTTTTTTGTGTGTTTCGCTCCACCTTTGTTTGGCTCATCCAATTTCTTCCCGTTCAACATCGTGCTAGACTGCTTTCACTAGTTTCCGTACCACAAACGCTCTCTCAAGCGTTACGTGCAATTGCTCGGACAACTATACTACCGCCCTGCTTAAGTACATTGCCGCCATAGACTGCATTGGGTTGATAATTAACGTTAACGCAACCACAAGCTAGCTGGCGGGGGGGGAGGTACGGCCAGATTAAGCGGCCAAGGTCGGTCGACTTGACACTTGCCACTTGGAAAATCTGTAGCCAGAGGTTTCGTCATTACATTTTGCTCGGAAAATATCGCATCACGACTACAAAAGCCGAAACGTTATCAGTACGATATCTTGTGTTTCATGGTAAGGTTAGCGTCACAGTATCACTTGCCCGAGGTACTCATAAACGACACTGCCAAACATTCTTTCATACAAAGCTTCAGAAGCTCGGACTCGCCTCGCCCCAGCCGTGCGACCGAGTAAAGTGTAATGATTCACAATCAGTATAGATAATGGTAACCATAAACATGTTTTATGGTGGCCGCATTGCTAGCCGAGAGCTTTCGTGTTTTGTTTGTTTTGCTACATCATCTGACCGACCTTCTTTCCATTCAACATGTGAGCCGTTTTGGGAACCGTAAATTAAACAAAAATCCTTCGAAACACTCACTGATTGACGACACCAATGCTCGGTAGCACAAAGAATGTATATGAAATCGTATTTGAAGTTTGTTTCGTAATTTGTTTTTTCTATCTAAGGTTGAACGCTTTTCTTAGAGATATCGTGCACCTTTCATTACTTGCACAGCGGAGCAGTTTTAGAAAACTTTCACTAATAATATGCCAGCATCCTTTTGCGACCGTGCAGTTAGCAGCCAGCTTATCCCTGTTGCACACGGACCACGTACAGAACATGAACCACTGCAGCAAAATATCATGCTCAGCAGTTCTCAACCATTTACGTCAGTCTTACGGTTACGGCAGTACGCAACTAGCACCGAAACTTCTAGCGAACCTGCCGGGGCAACATCAAACGGGTGTGTGGGTAAATTACATTTTTTTTTCCTGTTACGGCTTTTCCTGGCCTGCTGCTAGGCTGATGGGCCTGGATCCGGCTGGCACATGGTTGGTTCAGCTTAGTGAAACTTTCTCGTTCTCGCCGCACATGCGAATTATTTTTCCAAAACCCAAAAACGCGCTGCTACACTGCTCAAGCGAGTCCGGGAAATTGTGTGGGGGGTTTCGGGATTTTTCGGGTGTGTGCGGTAATGCATGGTTTTGACACCCAACCCGAGCAGATGATGCCGACGGTGTAAGAACGCATCGGCAGCAACCGTAATTAGGAACCGCTCGGTGTGTGTGTGTGTGTAAGCGGAAGTGTGCTGCACGGGTAAAATTAATTTCCTCATTTTTCTTGGTCAGATTCCACAGGCCACATGGTTACGACACCTTTCGCACCGGATCGATACAACTTGCTCGTCCGTGCGGTTGAGGTTGAGGTATTGAAAGCTTCTCGCTCTCGGTGTGCGCTCATTTAACCAGGTGTGCCTAACGTCGGACACATGATCGAAAGTGGCAAGTATCGGTAAAACATACCACCGAGGAATCTTTTTGGTGTTTCCCGAATGTGCACAAAATTTGCTGAACAACATTGAATCGGAAGGCGAACATTGTGAGTCGGTTTTAATTTATGCGTCATCTTCAAACCTTCCGTTTGCTTCCTATCTAGTTGCTGCAGTTGTGCGCATTAACACGATGACAAATGTGTTCTGCTACTGCACCCTTGTGTTCTGTGTGCTTCTCAGCTTTTGCTCTAGCTCTTAGCACCACTGAGACGGAGGCCATGAAATTCCAACAAATATCAATCAAATGTACCGAGTGCCGGTTTCGAGTAAGCATTCCCTAACAACGGGCGTATCTTTGCTACATGCTAGTTTTGCTCCGGGATGGCAAGCTCGCTCCCAGCAACCAGGATAATTACATCCATCCACTGCACATTCCGATCCATTTGAAAGATTCCGAGCTCGGCTCGGTTTAAAATTGGTTGGAACTAATCAGAATCCTTGCCTAGAACAGTTACGCCGGCTACATTGCCCTTCCGATTTCGATGCGTCGGCATCACTCATTAATGCTGCAGCACTTCACCAACAAAACGGCTGCCTTGTTCCGTACCGTACCGGATAAGCCTGAGCCTAAAACCTTACCCCCGTACAGAACACTCTGCCGAAGGAAATAGCATTTGCATCGGGGTGCAAATTCTATGTCAACTGTAGCATTAAGCATCGCTGCTTTAGCTAACCAAAAATCCTCCGCCCGTGCCCTTACCGTCCCACCAACACCCAAACGACAACCAGCCACAACACTTTTACGTCAGCACAGATCGGTTGGATAACTTAGAAGCATGACTGACGGATCCTTTATTTACTTCGAATACCGGTGCAACAAGGGTTCGGGATTCGGTTGGTCTGTGCGTTTGGCAATGTGTGTGGTTCCCATTGTGTCACCCATAAATCATTATTTATTTGAACATTTGCACATTTGTCCTCTGCAGTTTACGGTGGCTTTGGTGCACTTTTGCTTTATTGGAGCACCCACGTGTGAGTTTGCTTACTCTTACAACAAATGCCGAGTTACGGAGTATGTTTATACCACGTTCCTAGACGTTGGGTTCGGTTCGCAAATAGACCGGGTTTCTCTCGTCTAAAGGTTGCACTACGTGATAAAGTTAAATGTTCTAAGCCAGTAAATGTCAGATATCCTTTCTACTGAAACTGTATACAGAAAAAAAAACATTCAAAACAGAAAAAATCCAAGTAAATAATTCTCCTTATACTCGCCACCTTTTAACAGAACAGCAATACAGCCATCAAGTCGACCTTAAATACAACAACGCAAGCCGGCATTGCGTAGGTGCGTAGTTGCTTGAATAACAAATCGCGGAGTGTCGTCCCACGGCACGATCGGCACGAAGAATGTGTTTGGAACTCGCACGCGCCATGCCCAAACACATCACGGGGCACTTTTTACACACGAACAAAGCGACCAAACTTGGCGTTTTCCGTTAACGTGAGATGGTAACAATTTCAACCCAGTATCAAATTGCCAAAAGCTCCGGGTAGCGGTTGCTGTACCGTCGGTTTCACCACGAATGTGGCAGATATTCGACAGAAAATGAGAGCACAAATTATGAGTGTGGGCAATAAAATTTGGCGATCGTGATCGGAATATGTAGCGGTTGCGCAATTTTGCGTGGATGGAACCATTGCCACGGGCGTAGGCATACGGGGACCGTATGTCGGAAAACACAACTCCGGCACAAGAATAAGCCCGGATTGTAGCGCATTTTGAGTAATTGTGCTGGATTGTTGGATTATCATTTCATCTGTGTTTTCTTTCCGTTCCCCAGCTTAGTTTAGCTTTATGTGAAAAGTTGCGATACTTCAATATAATTAAAACACTGGCGCAAGACAGTTAACACATCCCGCTACGATATGTTTCACGTTTTAACAGCAACAATTGTTCATGAATACATTATTGCTTACACCTTAACATTACGTTGGAACTCACATATCTCAAGAACATGTACTACAAAATGGGTTCCATTGGACGTATGCTATTTTAAAGTTGGTACATTAACAAATCTTATCTTCTCAAGCTCATCTTATCCCTACGTCATCCTTCTACCTTTCTACACACACACACGCACACGCACCTTATGAGAAAGGTCCATGACTTTCTGTAATCTTTTGAATATTAAACTCATCCACGGTGGAACATCGATTTCGAAACAGAAGTTTCATCAATCTTATTGCTCTCTCCTACCTGCTCTGGAGATCCATACTAAGCGCTGGTACACCATGACCCCTCCCTCTTACTCCCTCCCTCCCTCCTCTTCATGTTAGCCCACTTTCAAACTTTATGCTCATTTAATCTTTTGCATGAATGAATGCGTATGCTACCAGGGTTATGGGGATGAAACTTTTCCACTATATCGTTTCCTCAAATCAAAGGCTTTTAGTATATGGTCCAAAGTCCACGGTAAGTCCTGTGATGAATATATCATCAAACTTATGATCCCTTCCCGGATGTCCCGGTAGTACATGCGTACATGCCGATCGACATTTTCGGTATAAAACTTCCGCTCTATGTACGTGAGCAACGGGCAATGGAAGCGTTTTCGTACCGTTTTATCTACGTTTCATGTTGCATACGTCATCGCTTAATCATGATACTTGACAATGTCTTGCTCCTTACGTCACTGTGGAGTAGTTTTATGTCCGATATGTTTAAGTTTTCATCGTTACTGCTGTGTTTAAATTATTAGAATTTATTTATTAAAACATTTTTCTTAAACGAAAAACATCTTGAAGCATTATAAATTTCAGCTTGTGCGCAAAACAAAACAAAACCCAGAGAAATTTTAAAACTCGCCCAAACAATGCTTTCGAATAAATATTTATCAAACCCCTTTCCGTCCCCCACCCGGAACCGCATCCCTCGCCGGAATCATTTTCTTTCCGTTCGTTCGTCCACTCCAATGCGTCTCGAGAACAACCTCCACTCTAATGCTATTATGTCGGGTTGGGTTGAGGTTACCCAGGGTTCGAGTTCTTGCAACCCTCCGGTCAGAAAGTTCAGCACTCCGTCAGCAGCCAGGCAGGCAATCGATTTCTTCTCGAACTCGCATTTTATTTCACCTCTGCCTGGACCGCAAGCGGGTGAACGTCTCGACACGAATGTGGCCACTGGGCATCGCCTCAATAGAACCATTAAACCGCAATCCGATAGAGCAATTTTAAATCGATCAACGTGAAGAAAGGGACCGCTAACGGTTGCCGTGCATGGGATGAGAGAGAGCAGTTCAAGTGAGCAGTTTCTTGGAAAAGCGAAAAACTGTTTGTATGAAACTCTTCAAAACACAGCCAAAAAATAAGCCTAATGCTTTCGAGCTATGTGCTGTGGGACGTCGAATTTTGCTATTTTGCTATGAAATTACTACCCCAATAAATTCGAGCAACGTTTATTACACTTTACTCGAGACGTTTCTTTATCGAACACACATCCTGTAAGTAATATCAGTGTTTGGCTGTATCTCCACTAACAATCGCAGCACTATGTCTTACCAACAATATGTATCAGGATTTTATGGCAGAAAGAACAGCTCGTTTGTCTTGAGTCTGAACTAGCTCCGTAGCCCAGGGATACCACCAACACCTGCCCAAGACTAGGGCACAGTCGAGGGCGAACGAGTTGTAAAATTCCATTAATTATTGCACAACCCGGGGACTGGATTACGATCGGTGTGCCTGTTTGTCCAAGATTTGTGGAACACCGGTCAACACAGTAAAGTGTCAGCAAATCTCGACACGTGCGTTGGAAGAAAGGCTACCGATCAAGCGACTCGTGTTCCCATTGCACCTGGTCTCTTGGGTTTGGCTCAAACACAAACCACATTTTTTTGCTTCTCTGCGATGAAAGCATTTGTTCGCCCTTCAGTCGGAGTCCGTTTTGAAACAATCGGTTAGCTTAACGAGCGGCATGAATTACTGGACGCTCCGTACTATCGGAACAAAGCATTGGCCACCGATTCAACTTAATTTTGAATCAAACTTCGTTTGTGTGTTCATTGCAAAAAATAGCTGAGATAGTAATCATTTTCCCGTTAACTTAAACTTGTTACACTTCAAATTGGAGAACAAATAGGGCCACCGAAGCCTGCAAACCTGAAAACGGGAAGTAATTTTCAAATTAAACCTTCCGGAATTACCGAAAACCACACACCATAAACCACTGTGCCGGAACAGCTTCACCGACCTTCGTAAAGCAATAATTTTACGATTGCTGCTGCCGAGCAATGCCAATTTCTGCCACATTCCAGGACCCCGTCCAACCTTCTCAAAACGAAACGAAATGATTGTTATCGATGGAAAAATTTAATCATTCTCGGAAAAAGAACCACACCGGCCTTATGCTCTGCTGCAAAACTGCTGACCAAGGATGGCGTGTATTGTTTCTATGCTCTCTCGCTCTCCCTCTCTCTCTTGGTTTCAAGATTTCACAGATTTTCATTTTATTTTTTCGGGGACACCCGGATCCTGATCGGAGGGGGTGGGGGGGTCAAAGTTCTGTGGAACTAATTTGAATTTGGTACTGCTTACCAGAGAGCAGCCCAAAAGTCGATTTTCGGTCAAACCACACTGGCTAAAGCGGGGAGACGGACGATCGTTGAACGGGAGCCGAGCCGGGAGAAGCTTAGGCTAATGAAACGTTTCTTTATTTATGCATCACGAATTTTTGCAATTCAAAGTAAGCACAACCAGCACGAGCGGGCCACATTTTCACTTTGCGGATAAAGTTCTGACTCACGATGTACTGTGCCTTGAGCTGTGCTAGGTTCGGGTGGGTAAAAAAGGTTGACCGAGTTTGTATACGGCATTAACTTCGGGACGTTTCAATGAGTAAAAACAAAATAAAACACACAGTTCCTTTGATTGGGAAAACATGAGTTGCGGAATGCTTTAACAATCGATTGTAGTTATTTAAACATGATGCTCGCAATTTTTTGTTACCTTGGTGTTTTGCTTCGATGGATACGAAACCGTTTGTTTCGTTGTGACCTTTCTGGTCGATAGTATTTATACACAACTCCTGCTCTGTTCGTGAAGCAAAGCAAATCCTTCAGCAGCACTGTTCTTTCACTAACCAAATGGCGGAAAAAGACGAACGGCTCCTTCAACACATGATGGACGGCACCAGCACTAGCTTTCATCCTAGCGAGTGTCTAATGATGTAAGCCAAGCACTTCCTCATCATCTAACACCTGCCATCCAACGCACACGCCCTATCGGTAGGTGTGTTTAAATATTGCTTCAACTAAAACTATCACCTCTCGATCAAAGACACTCGAACACACACACGCAGCGAACAAAGCGGGCACACGTACTATAGTGCGATGTCCCCTAGGGTTTTTGATGTATGAACTACTGCTAGGCATTCTTCCATCAGCATCCCATCGCTCATCGCGCCATGATGAGTCCCCAAGGGCGTGAAAAGCTAATAAATACCTGTCTGTTTTGGGGGTTTCCCTTTCCCGGGCGGCCACCAACCCGGTATCCTTGGTGCGGTAGAACAAACGAGCTCCACAATGGAGGGACTTTGATGACGATGGGATGTTTTGCACATCATTTTTCTCATCACCGGAACTGGGATGGGTGGCATATAGAGAACATTAATAGGGAAATCGAGTTGGTTACGTTAGCTCTATTTTCCTTACGCTTGGGTAAAGAAGTCGCGTGTTTGCGATACACTTATGGTTCGCAGAAGGATCGTGGCTCGAATGTGACCTAACGACTTGTCTTTTAACTTTTGTGTTGTTTTAAGACAAATTTTAAGCGTTGAACTTCGATCTTATGGTTCCTTGTGAAAGGAAGGAAGTAAAATATCTTGTGAAAAGAACGGAAAGAGCTAAACATGGACAATTATTTTTGATTGTGTATTGCTGTTTTAATAAAAAAAGAATTAACTATACGTTATGTTTTATTCGTTTCTAATATCCACAATCATGTGGAAGCTATAAACACATGCCATAAACATAAACACATCCTTCTGTTCATAACTGCACCTATGCGGTTGTTATTAAATTAAACAGCATCTGCCAGCCAGCATCGCGAAGCTGCTTATGACCTTCTGCCGCACACACACACACAAACCCACACACACTCACAACAGCATCACAAAGCTACAATGTTGCTGTTCATCAACATCCAATAAAATCACACGAAAACCAGCTAAGACCGAGAACGCAAGCTTCGAACCAACTTCTTCATTACGAAGGAAACCGCTTGAAACAATCAACGTGCCCCCGGATATACCAGCCGGTAACCGAGAACACTTCGCTGTTGTCACTTGTCGCATCGACCGACCGTGTTTATGCTGATTCGCACCGCACCGGGCTGGCGAAGTTTTCAATTTAGATGCCCGTGCGGGGGAATCGTACCTTCGCAAGATGCCAATGCCATCATCCGGCTCGTGCAGTATGGTTGTGGCAAAACAATTCTCCAAACGTTTGGGCTTCTTGGGCGCGCTGACAAACACGACGGGACACACGCGGTTAGCGTTCCGAAACCAGAATTCCATTCTGTCTCATCTGTATCCATCGGGCCGGCGAAGTGATGCAGTAGTGATGGGTGTGTGTGTGTGTGTGGATAGTGTTGCTCAACGCTTGCCATCAACTACCGCCGGTTCACACATTTTACGACACATGAGTTAAATTACATCTTTTCGCTGTCACGCGCGTGCTTCAGCCGAAAATTGCCCTTCTGGTCTTTTGATTCGTACGCGACGCATATCCTAACCCGGAGCGGGTTGGTGGTGTGCTACATACCCTGAGGCTCATCAAAACCCGCGTGCAAGATGCCATCAGTGATTGCCACCAGCGAGAACAGGGGAATCTAAACCGCGAACGGGCACTAGCAACATGAAACTATTTCCCGCCAGCATAAAGTGTTGTTCGTTCGGTCGTTGTTAGCTTAGAATTTCTAACATGAGCCATATTGTTTGCACGTGCAGTACAGTACACCAAGTGCGGCCCCGTTCGTTGAATAAGTCTTCAAAACTCGCTGTACGGGCATAAATTTAATTTCGCTACCAGGTACCAATCAATGCGTTGATCGGTTAATTCTGGGAACTGTATTCATGTGTGTTTTCTTCCATGCCGTAATTACGCGTTTGTTAAAGCAGTTTATTCGATTTTGAGTTAGTCTTCCCTACGTCTATATGTTTCAAAGTATCTCATTTCATGCTAAACCTAACTACGCTCTGTTCCAGTAAAGCTCTCCTGCGTACATCTCATGTAAAGTTAATTAAAACAAGGGCGGAAGAATTATGTATAGCTTTTAAAACTATCAGGTTATCTCGATCATTCTCAATGTTAAATGAGAAGAATACACAGTGGAATAATATGTCTGATGCCAGAGATATTTCATTCGATAATTGAATACTCTTACTTCATAGGGATAAGCTGGGATTTGATGCCCGATACTCAGCAGCGGGTTTAGCGGTACGCTAGCAAGGGGCCTCGAGCAAATAAGGGGCCCCGAATTTTTAACAAGCTCCTAGTTTAGCCTTCTTAACGCACGTTTTGCTTTTAATTTCAATAAAAGATGCTCACAATCTGGATTTCTGTCCAGAGAAGTAAAGTTTACAAACAGAATCATTATCAATACGTTATACTTCTTCTCTGACTCAACAACCTCAGAAAGTCTTGGCCTGCTTCCTATGGCTTAGTTTTTACCTGTAGCTGGATGGTCAGTCCTGCGTCGGGAAGGCGGTCCGGACGGGATTCGAACCTCGGTCCTGCCGTGTGGAGACCGGCGCTGATATCGTATTCAAGAATCCACTCGAATCCACATGTTGAAAACCGACTCCGAATCCGATAAAATTCCGGATTCGACTCCGGAGCTCCGGAGTACTCCGATTGAATCCGGAGTACTCCGATCGAATACGTTTGACTCCGAAAACGGGGAATAATCGACTACGTGTCGCGCATGTTTTAAAAAGGACAATGTTCATAGGATTGTTGGAATAAATTTGTTTCTATTAATTTACTTGATTTGAATAGAATTTGAACAATAGAATGTGTATTTGAAGATGATAAAGTAAGTACTTTAAACACATTCAACGTCTGTGTTTGTTGCGTTGAGCAATACATCAAACATTAACGCAAAAATTGCACTTTAGGAAGATAGGTCAAATGCTATTCTATTCTTGCAAAAAACACTTAAAACTTTATCGCGATTCAACCAGTAAAAAGAGCTAACAGCCCTATCCTCTTGTCTTTTATCGTGCTAGGCTTTCGTTGTCGTGCTTCACATTCGTTTTACTTTACAATTTTTTCTCCTTCCTTCAAGCTATTCTCGCTCCTGTCAAATGGTTACAGTTTTTCACTTTTTATTATTTTTTTTCTTCCGGAAAGCCAGTATTAGCAAGTCTAATGTTTGATAAAACATTAAGAGGCAATTAGGTTGAAATATTAGTTGATAGTTTTAGAACCTTTATTAAACCTAAGCGGAGGCGGCCCGGTGGTAGATGCATCAGCGGCGCCGGTCTTCATACGGCAGGACCGGGGTTCAAGTCTCATCTGGGCCGTTCTCCCATAGTGAGGACTGACTATCCAACTATGCGGTAACAGTAAGTCTAGTAAGCCAAAAATGACAGGCATGACATAAGAGGTCGTTAGGCCAAGAAAGAAGGATTAAACATAAGCGATAGGACTATTCACAAACCTCTAATTCCCCCAGTCGTCGCCTTTTCTTTGTGCGATGAAATAGTTGAATAACTTTACCGAAGTCTTCGTCTTTAATATCTCGACATTCACTTTCCGAATCCGACTAATCAACAACTCCGAGCAGTTCCTTGTGTTTGTCTTCCCTATCCTTCATAAGTAGATAAGATTATTTTCCAGGGTATTATTTTGTTAAGGTTTTACGGCGAACATCGTATTGGAATTTTATTTTTATTAATTAATGACGAACGGCCTAAGCATATTATTATAAACAAAAATAAATTTGGATTTTTTCAATGTGATACTAATGCCTAGGCCGTATTGCGTCAATTAGAACTTGAATCGATAAAGAAAAATGGATGAATTGTAGTTTTACCGCTTAGAGCCCCGGGACGTGTAAATCCGCCACTGCCGATACTGTCGTATGAAAATCTGCACCATTGTAGTCTTGACTACTAAACCGCTCCGAAGCGTAAAGTTATAGACGTTAAATTAAAGTTTTGACGTAGCCAAACATTCGGTAAACAAGGTTCATCGTTCAAAGGTACCTCAATACAAGTTATAAAACTCTAAATGTTTATAGGACAGTGTTTCTTTGCTATCCACTTCTTACATTACGTGTATACAAACTGAAACTGTTCCTTGCTTCCTTACTTCTTCGAAACAGAGCGCCTCAGTTAAGTAGATTTCAAACGAACACTTCTAAACCGCCATCCCTGTCGTCTCCATTTTCCAGCTTCGTCTGCTTTGCATCATCATTTCTACCTCTCTATTTGTTCACATTTCACCGTTTACATATATTATTACCACTTTACGTAAAAAAGGCAACGGGCACACCGAAATAACACCCAGCAGAATGGAAGCTTACGCCTGGATTGAGCAAAAATCGAAAATGCACAATTCAAACGTACGAAACATCGTAGTCCACCCCCCCACCATTCGTGGTCCGCTTTTCCTTTTTCATGCGGACAAGCTTTTCCTCGGTGACCAGGGTGGATGGGTTGGGCCCTCAAGTACTTGTGCAAGCAAATCACCCAAATCCGATGGTGGTGGCCTTTCGAAGGCCTGCCCATACACAGCACAAACATATGGTGGAAAGGATATAAAACGCTTCCCAATATGTTTTACAAACAAGATCAATCTCCCTATGGCCTCGAGCCACACGACAAGCGGCGCGGCGAAAGATGAAGATAGTGAAACGGAACGCTCTCGGTGCTTCCATAACGCAAACGTACACATACAACACAAGACGCACAGAGCAAAGAACAGACCGTGAAGCGGTAGCACCGAAAAAGTTTACCCCAATTTAGGGTTGATTCTGATATCGTGTACTCTCCAGCCGGCGATCCACTTTCGGGCACTTTCAGCCATGACTTTTCGCTTTCTTCATTCTTCAGTTTTATGTTAAATATTGTTGCCCGCTTCTGTGGCGCTTTGAACTGTGCCAACTGCGATTATCTCATCTCACAGTGAAACCATTTTTCGTTCGCTCATATTGCGTTGCTGGGGCGCAATCTTTTAAAACATACTCACTAAAAGCCCGCTTTTGTTTCTCGGGCTGCAAAACCCCGAAAGCATTTAGTCCCGAACTTACCAACTCCAATCAAAGCTGGATATTATCTTGCCACAAAATAACCATTTTTTTTAAAAAAAAAGGAATCGGACCAAAATGTATAAAAACACATTTCATATTTTTCATTCCAGTGCAGTAGTAGTTGGGGGGAATACAAAAACTTCCCAAAAACCTCCGTCAAAATAGCATCCAAATTGGCCAAAGTCAAGACATTTTTATTCTACGAAAAGTTTACGCTCATTCTTTCAAAACCAGCGCAAGTGGGGCGGCAACAAAAAAAGGAATCAAAGGGAGCGAAACTCACTCGCACCATTTACGGGACGCGACCCTTTACGTTCGTGCTGCCGAAAATGATCACGATAGCAGAAGAAGCGAAACAGAGCTTTCCATCCCCAACAAAAAAAACTGACCGAAAGCAAGCACTGACAGTGTACCGATGCAAAGCGTAGCACATCTTTACATCGGCAAAAGCCCCCCTTGAGAAAAATAAGGCTGAAATTCGAGATTCTTTTTCATTCCTAGCTTGCCCCACCATCTACACTTCCCCCTTACTCAGCAACAGCAGCAGCATCAGCAGCATAGTGCAATTATTGCTTTCTCTGCAGAATTTCACACACTTTTGTTTTATATTCCGTATCCTCCTCCATTTTGTTTTTTATTTACCTTTGCGCTCGATGTTCTGCTTTTGAATCGCAACAAAATTCCACTCCCCGAATTTCGCACGCATTTTCGGTCCCAAAATTATTTACTTCCTGCCAACAGCAACAGCAGGCAGCGATACGCAGCAGAGAGTTTGCATTTATTTACGATCTGGGCGTAGCGAAGCTTCTCCGCTGTCCGTTTTGCAGCCCGGTAACGTTATTGTCTTTCTTTAATCCTTTCGACAAACGTCTCAACACGGCGGGCGTCACCTTGCACGATTGACGCCGTGTTATAAGGTTTCAGGAACGTGAATTAGATGCCACGTTTCGGTGTAGCCGGATAAGTTTAACGCGAAAAAGGACGCACCAAACCCGAACCTGATCGAATCCGAAAAGGGGTCGTAAACTATCCTTTCACAGGACTGTCGACTGTCGACTGTCTCTTTCATATGTATATTTGCTAGATCTTTACAGATCGTTTTCCCGGGGGAGCGAAAGCGAGGCAAAGCAAATTCCGAACCGGATCGCTTCGGGCTTGGGGATCATCAATTTCGGTCGCCAAGTGTGCCTGAAATTAGAGATTTGGCTTTCTTTAGTTTTATTGCACTTACTCGGCTGTGCTGGTGAAGAAGTATACTCTCGGGAACGCTGACACTAACAAGCAATGCCTTTGAACTGGAAGTGTTCGTCGAACTGGCGGGAAACGAAACCGCTTCTGTAGCTGTTTCATTTTGAGCAAGGACTTGATGGTCATTATCGTAAAGGATGTACTATTTTTTTTAAGTACACCCACTTTTAACAAGCTTTTGTTTTGTTTTTGAAGTAGTTTGACAAGTTACATTTTTATTGGAAATCATAGCTTCTTTCACCGTTTTCTTGAAAATACCAACTTTTGTCCTCATCCAAATCATTGTAGATTCAGTGTGAAACAGTTTTAATGAACCATTACCTAGAAATTGACAACGTTTTTTGAAAAACCCAAACCGGAAACAGCATCAGATGGTGGTAGTTTGGTGGCAGGTATTCTAAAAATATTCGCCCAATTAGAACGCATCCTACACCGCGCCAAGTGTAATTATTGAATCAGAATTTATTTAAATGTTTTCTTTCGGGCCTCGGGCCAATGGCAACCATCGCTGTAGTACCCGCGTGCTCTGGTTGTAAGCTGATAGCGCTTAATAATATTTGAAAAGGTTCCATCTTCGGCTTGTGCAGTGGCTGCGGTGCCGTGTCGTTTAGTCAGTAATCACATTTCTTTTCAATCTCGAACCTTGTAAATACCAAATGTGGCCAACAAAAAAACCCCCACCTTTTCAGGCTATAGACCATCAAGGGCGTGCGTGTGTGTATAGGTGTGTTTGTCCTCAGCACAGAACGAAATGGGAAACGAAGCTGCAGAATTACGGTGATAGAATCAAATAAAGCCCACCGAGCACAGAGCGCCGAGTCGTACCGTAAAAGCAGGAAATGAAAATCCAGGCCCGTCCACATTCGTCTACTCCTTGGGGTGTTTTCGAACATGGTTTTATCTATCAATTCACTGACACTCGCAGCAGGTGCGTTAAGCAACACTGCTGCTTCGTTTTGACCGGGGTCTTGTGCTTTGCTTTCCCTCGCACGCACACTAACAGAGTGGTCCGTACAGAGTGGTGCGTTGCTACCTTTCGGTCGGATCATTTTCTTCTTCTCCCAAACCCCCCCACACACCCATAATCATAACCATAACACGGATGAGAGCAACGACATCGCGCGTCCAACAAGCGCTAACGCATCACCAGTCGTCGCCCAAGCTTCCCGACCAGAAGATGCTGCTGCCGGTGAAGATTGCCCCTCGGGCGCTGTGTGTTTTTGCGCTAATTTTTCTCTTCGGCGTTGCTGGTTTCGCTGGGTTGGTTGTGTCGCGTGTATCACAAAACACTTACCACACTGCACCTACCGGCCCACCGTCGGCAATCGAACGGCCGCCTATGGACGCATCTAAATTACATCATGCCGGGGGGATTGGTTTTTGATGATGGATATAAAAAGTGACTTTACCGGTCGACATCGACACATTTCGGGGCACTAACAACACAACCTTCTCCACCGTCACCCGCTCTGTAGTAGCGTCACAAACTCGGCCACAACATCGTCATTTCGCAAATAACATTCCGCCCGAGCCGACACTCATCTCGGCTGTCACGGTAGGCTTTAGCTTCACGGTTACGGATTTGCTCCGGTCAGCAGATGCTGATGATCTTCACCCACTCTGTCCTGCTGAGCTACAGGCCCGGCACTCCTATCATCCGACACTAATGATGTTCGCGTTCACTGCAGCTAAAATCCACCCAACTGATTGCCGCCGTGCGTGTCAGACCGAAAAACCTCAAACCACAAACACCGGAGCTGGACAGAAAAACAGGAAACCAGGCTCGTCGGCGGTACCGACCGCTGACATGTGACCTTCGATGTATGCGATGGGTATTATCATAATGGTAATAACCATATAAAAATAATTATTTGCTACCCAAGAGAATCTGCTGGTTGCGCTGATCGGAAACCACTCGGTAACAGTTCGCTCGGAATGTAGTTTGTGCAATACAATGAAAATTGCCACAAACTACCGTCTATCGAATTGTCCTATACAACCTGTGCCTTTAGTTAACGATCTAGGTGTATGTCTTGACGAATCTCTGTTATTTAAGAAGCAGACTAATGTAGTTATAGCTAAGGCACGTAAAATGCTAGGTATTATAAGTTGTATGTCTGTGGATATTTATGATGCCCTTTGTCTTTAGGTCCTATATTATTGTTTGGTTAGATCTACTATTGAATATGCATCTGTGATCTGGGCCCTCACTGGTATTACTGCCTTACAACGAATTGTGAGCATTGAGAGAAAGTTTACCCGAATGGCAATCGGCTCTCTAATTCGGCATTCTAATGTCCCTATGCCTCCATGTCCAGTGCGTTGCCGTATGCTGGGTCTTGTGGACCAAGAGTCCCGCTTCGCACATGCGCAGGCGATTTTCATTGCTAACATCCTATCCAATAATATTGATGCACCTTCCCTACTATCCTCCTTAATCCTATATGTCCCTTGTCGTCGTCTCCGGTCCCGTACCCCGTTGTTCACACCGTTGTATATCACGTATTTTGGTCAAAATGATCCGTATCTTCGAGCGATGAAATCATTCAACAACTTCTCACACCTGTTTGATTTCAACAACACACTATCAGCCTAATCATTGCACTCGAACGGCAGTTGAATCGAATGAAGTTGTCGAATCGAACGGCAGAATATTTGGTATCATGCTACGTATTCGAATCGACGATGGTATCTGGATTTTGAAATGTCAAGTGGTTTATGAGTTTGTGAATATCAGGAAGATATTCAACAAATGGTGATTTAAAAGTGAGAGGTTTTTAAAAAGCTTTCGAGTATCTAAAGATTTTTTTACAAATACTCGAACTGGTTGCACCAAAATTTCCTCCCGAGCATTGTTTGGGAAAGACGTTGAAGCAAAAATTGACATCTTAGTAGGCTACTGTGATTGCTCGAACGGCAGCTCGAACACACGTTATGATACCAATGAAGCTTTTTGAGCAAGCTTTTTTGCCGTTCGAGTGCAATGATCAGGCTGTATGTCTACTCTCCGGTCCCGAGATGTAAAATTGTTGAGAATTTTGACGTTTTTTTTAATAATTTTACGCTCTCTGAAGTTTCTTTCTTTCTTTCTTTCTTACTTTTTTCGAGTGGTGCACAATCTTCTATGACTGCACCATATTCAAAGATTCATCACTCTTTTCAGGCTTTCGACTTCTTGAGTCATTTACCTATTCTTTCCTACTTTCTTGTTTTAAATCTCCATTCTTGTTTCTCTTATATCATCTGGCAATCGCATTTATCGTATGTCCCTCTTTGTCTTTCCACTTTTCTTTTAAATATTTTTCCTTTTCGATCCCATATCTCTTTCTCTCTTCAGTATATTTTTTGCAATGGAAATCTAAGTGTTTTCCAGTTTCTGCCACTTTACATAACCTACATTCTCCTTCTTCCACTATCTTCATTTTACTTAGCCAGTATTTGGACAAATCATGTCCAGATAATATTCTGTTCATAATTTTTATGTCCTATGTCCTTATGTTATTACCTTCATTCCATTGTTTTTCTTCCAATTCGGGTTGAAACTGTACAAATTTTTTTCCCCTATTTTTCACTTCGTCTCTTTACCATATCCATAATCATTTTCTGTTTCAGAATGTTTTTAATATCTACCATTCGTAGCTTATTATTTACAATTTTTGTATCCGATACTCGCTCTTTTAGCCAATTTGTCTCCCCTCTCATTTCCTTCAATAACTATATGTCCTGGCATCCACCTTATTTCTGCATTTAAAATGTTACACTTTTCAATTATATTATATATACTTTTTTCTATATTATTGTTAAGTTGCTCTCTTTTTCTCTCTGAAGTTTAAAGCTTTCAATGAATCCCAAACAAACTATGCAAAACTGTTCATGCAAGTACACCATACCACGCTCCGGTTTTTATATGCTACATTGTGGTTTTTGTGTGAGTTTTTTTTTACCAACCCTCCCCAAATAGTGAAACCATGTTGAGCAAGTCAAAAAGCTTCATACAACCCATAACACTCCATCAATTTGACTGCAGTTGTATCCGCAAACCAGCAAACGCATGCAGCAGCTGGTTGATTGGTTAACAATGGTGATGCGTGATCATTTAGCAGCGCGTAAATATTCTTTTATAATCATACTGAAACATCATTGCTAACAGCACACACACATACACACGTCGCTTCATTCTGCATCAATCCGACCGGTCTGAGGTTTGATACTGTCTCAAACAAATAACACATCCGCTAAAAATAAATTGCAATATAAGTGCATACGGCGAAGGCTGTGGATTTGTGCACGACAGAACTATAATATACATCAATTTGTAAGCCTGTCACCGTACCACAGTTTATCCCGTTCGAGAAATCCACGAAGCTGTCCACGAAAAACGAAATTTTTAGTTGATTGAACGGGAAAGAAATTTGTTAAACCAAATTACTCACCGTAATGTATCGCTAATAACATGACACAGGCACAATAACAAAACGCACAAACAAAAGTGCAATTGATTTGTATCTATTTGATTTATGTTGATTGTTTCTTTATCCTTTTGCACACAACGAGCGAGTGATGCAAAATAAATTCCACACGCAAACCCGTTTTTTTTTGTTGTGTGTGTTCGTGTTGTCAATGTTTCAATTCCGGAACACGGTGCAAATAATTCAAGCTATTATAATTAAATAAAAACCCGGTTCCATTATGTTGGCTCACGTGCACCATAACAAAGCATAGCAGCATCTCCATTAGATGAACGTGTTCGAAGAATATCGTTTGATTCGATTATATGGTGATGCACATCAAAGAACTTGAATATGGGGCGGCATTTTTTCTTTTTTTTGCTTCGTTCTCTACATTTACGCTTAAAATAAATCGGTGCGCTATAGTGCTTTATGATGAGGTATGATAAATCATTAGTTAAAAATAATTGTATTTTTCTCATCGGATTATGAATAACTGCGCAAAAACCAATTGTTGGAACATTCACTCGAAACGATTGATCTCTTTAACATCATTAATTTGTTAATATACGTATTTAGATTCTCGATCTATTGATTGTATATTTATTTTAATGATATCTCTTCTAACCCACTCACGGTGGTATTAAACTTTGGCGCAAAACAAAATCCTACAGTTCGCTCCAAATGTTCTACACAGCTTATAACACATCAGCTTAACTCGATTGACAATTTTCACCAAAATCATCACAATCACCTTCCCAGATGGTGATAGCCCCCACCCCCCCGGGTCACCAGCAGTGGCTTTTTAATGATGTGCCATCCCTAGCCAGCAAAAACCCTTCGACACGGGGCACGGCAAAGCCTACCAAACATTCCGAAAGCACATTCACTGACAGCTTTCGGAACAAGCATTGCCATTCTCGTTACGAACTCGTTCGAAAACAAATTCCAAACCAATCAAAACTACTATTTCGGGTTCGGTGGATGTGATTTCTGTTTATGGTGCGATATCCCGCATGAACGAGCTGCCCCGTCCCCGAAGGGTATCCCGATTATAATAGATCGAAGGAGCATCGAACGTGTGGCCTAGACTAGTTTTTGAAGGAAAGGAAAAACTGAATTTCCGTCACCGAGTGCCGGAGTTTTCTTGTTTCAAATCGTATATGCCCATCCTATCGTACAAAAAACCCCGACCGTTTCATTTTCTGGGCCAGTCACAGTTCGCTCTGCCCTGCATCGTCATCTCACTCACACCACTAACTCGTATATTTTCTCGTTCTCTCCCTCTTACTTTTGCAGATTTAGTCCAACTCGTACGCCGTCACCCTGGGACGGTATACGGATAGCGGATAAGTTTAGTCCGGTTTGTCCCCAGCGACTGCCGAATGTAAATAACGAAACAGCAGCTTTAGATAAGATGCCAAAAGGACGACTGGAGTACTTGAAACGTTTGCTACCTTTTTTACAGAACCAATCGGAGGACTGTTTGTATTTGAATGTATTCGCTCCAGTTCATGGTGAGTAAGAGCAATTTATTCCCCTTCGCCGTGAAACGGATTATTTTACTGTGCGCCACCGACACTAACTCCTATTACAACCTGTCTATCTTTCTTTATCTCCATGGTTCCATGATACACCGCTGAACAGCCACTCAAAGTGACAAGAAACTGCCTGTTATAGTATTTTTACACGGAGAATCGTTCGAGTGGAACAGTGGCAACCCGTACGATGGCACCGTGCTAGCCAGTTACAGTGATTTAGTCGTAGTTACGTTAAACTATCGGTTAGGTATATTGGGTAAGTTGCGCATCTAAGAGAATATGTAAATAGCTGACAGCGTGTGCGAGATGCTGGAGTGCAAAATCCGGAAGCCTGTCCCTGTCCCCTGCCCGGGACGAACATTCCCCACAACTTGCACCCATTAAAAACCACTCTGAGCAAATGTATCCATTCATCAATCATGCAGGATGATGAATAACCCCGAGGGCTAAGTCTATGCTGTCTCTCTTTTCGCCACCATCATCGGCCACCGGAGCACCCGGAGCTAAAACATTTCTCTTTCGGGAGGTGCAAAAAAGATGATGATGCCAAGGAATACCCTCATCCGGATAATACAATCCATTTCCGATCATCTCGCAACCGGACCGGTTCGGAAATACGTTATGAGCATGCTATTGATAAACATCAAAAGAAAGCCGCTGGTCTGCCGTTTTGATTCACGGTGCAGTTTCGACCCATCATCGGGGCCTCCTTTCATTAAGTTAATCGATTATTCATTTATTATTCATTCGGCTTTACTGATTTTGGGTTTGATGTTGTTCCTTCTTGCTACCGCACTCGCACTAGCCGCAAAGCATGAATCTGTTAATGGATGCTATAATCACTCGACAGTAGCCAGCGCAAGATGGAGTAGCCAGTTGAAAGTGGAACTGCTGGCGCCTGTCCTCAAAAACAACCGAAAACCTCATCGGCTCATCCTCTCCCGATTTTGTACTCGACAGGTTTTCTAAATGCCAATCCAAGTCCACAGTTGCGGGCGCGCGTCGCCAACTATGGCCTGATGGACCAGATGGCCGCACTGCACTGGGTGCAACAGAACATTGCCAAGTTCGGGGGCGATCCGGCAACGGTAACGCTGGCCGGGCACGGGAGCGGTGCCGCTTGCATCAACTTCCTGATGACGTCTCCGACGATGGTGCCGGGACTGTTCCATCGAGCGATCCTACTGTCCGGTTCGGCTTACTCGTCCTGGGCGCTGGTCGAGGATCCGGTTGTGTATGCGCTCAAGCTCGCCAAGGAAGTGAACTGCTCCATCCCGGAAGATCTGATCAAGAACCACGAACAGATCGTCGACTGTTTGCGGGATGTCCCGCTGGAGGAGCTGTTCGGGGCGGACATTCAACCGCCGAGCTTCCTGAGCGCGTTTGGACCATCGGTGGACGGTGTCGTGATCAGGCCCGGTCGTTCCAATCAGGATATTGACGAGCTGCCGGTGCGTGGAACCTCCAAACGTTCACAGGGTGCGGCCGGTCGGTACGATCTACTGTTCGGTGTTGTAACCGGGGAGGCACTATGGCGCTTCAGTGCGGCAGACATTCAGAGTGGGTTCGAGGGCGAACGGCGCGACAAAATCCTGCGGACGTACGTGCGCAATGCGTACACTTACCATCTGAGCGAGATCTTCTACACCGTCGTGAACGAGTACACGGACTGGGAGCGCACGGTACAGCATCCGATCAATATGCGTGATGCGGCCGTGTCTGCGCTATCCGATGCCCAGTTTGTTGCGCCGCTCGTACACACCGGAGACATGCTGGCACCGCCGCCACCCCTGCCCGGCCAGGAACCGTCGGGACCGAAATGTTTCTTCTACGTGTTCGACTACCAGACCAAGGACGGCGATTACCCGCAGCGTATGGGTACCGTGCACGGGGAAGACTTGCCGTACGTGTTCGGTGCACCGTTGGTGGATGGTTTTAACCATTTCCCCCGAAACTACACCAAATCGGAGGTGGCACTGTCGGAGGCGATCATGGTGTACTGGGCGAATTTCGCTCGAACCGGGTAAGTGCGACATCCAACAATCCACAATCAGATCCTAACAAGGCTTACCACAGCCCGTCCATACCCGTACAGCCATAGCAAAAATCTTAAATTGTTCCTCTTATGCCTACGCTCAATGTCACACGGCACGTGCTGCTATTAATTTTAGATGGAGCATGTTTTACACGACCGGCAGTTCATTCTTTGCAAAAGCAATATTAAGTTAATCGATTCCACAATTCCACTGTGACAAAAGGGAGAAATCAATTTAATTTGCTCGAATAAATTGCTCAAACAAGCTCCGCCTTTGATAATATTGAGCTGTGAAATATCCTACCACCCTTTGCCAACCTTCGTCCGTATCACAACCACTCCACTCCGGTACGTTTGTGAACATTCGCTTCGATGTGGAAATTCATAGAATCCTCATACATCACCACTGTTCCGTCTAGCTTCATCGTCTTTTGCTAGGCCCTACCAATCACATTACCCCCGGGTTCATTGGACAGCAATCCTGCGCCTTTCCGCTCGATGCAAAATTAGCTCAATTAACGTCATTAAACCTTTTTCCTTCATTTCAACATAATCTAGCAACCCTAACGAGCACCATCGGCAGGACTCGGTGCTGGCTGCTTCCCGCGAACGGAATCGCTTCCGCAGCATCAACTGGGAAGAGTACGATCCGGTGCATCAGAAATATCTGGAAATTGGTAATACCACCCACGCTTCCCGCGGGGAGAGTGTCCCACTCCCGCATTCGGTCCCATTTAACGGCATCCGTTTTCCCCTCCTGTAGGTATGAAACCGCGAATGAAGAACCACTTCCGAGCGCATCAGCTTTCGATCTGGCTGCGGCTAATACCGGAGCTGCATAAAGCCGGCATGGAGGACGTGATAGCGAGGCACAATCTCTTCAAAAACCACGACGACATGGACCTGTACGAGGGACTCGTCAAGCCGGACTCGTTCGCCGGCCGGCTCAACTACCTGGAGGACAATCTCAAGCGGCGAGGTATGCTCACGGGCGGTGAACTAGGGCACGCACTGCACGCCAACGGTAGGTTTTGCAATTTCGCACGCCTTTACAACAAACATAGTAGTGTTTGGCGGGATCGGGAGATCAAGGGGGGGCGAGTCAAAATGTGGTGCTATGCTATGCCAGACCCGTTTTGCTGACCACATACACTATATTGAGTGGATGAAATCGTGCGTAGGCCGTACATGGAATGCATTTACCAGAATGTAGAAACGGTGTACGTAATTTATTTGGAAATGTTCAGCCATCCCCGCCGTCAAACACGTTGCCAGGGTTCTTATCGGTGGATTTACGAGACATGCAAACCTTCAGTTTTATCCTCTTCATTTAATGAATATGTTCTTGGTAAGGGGAGTATTTGCGAAACTTAAATGTTAAATACTTTCCTACTCCAAGATACTGTGGGAAATCTTAAAAAAAATTCGCAAGGCTTATTAAATGAAACAAACTATGATTTAATATAATAATTGGTTTAAGGAAAAACTATCAATCTCTCTTTATTATTCTGGTCACTCTTTCTCACAGTCGTCATGACAACGGCGGAACCAGTCCTACTAACGACCTGCATGCCTGTCGGTAACTACAGTGCGCTAGTGCCAACGGCTACCATACTGAACGCCACGACCGACACGTTGGCGGGTCTGGAAGCGGCCGGATATGCGGCATACTCTACCGCGCTCAGCGTCACCATAGCCATCGGCTGCAGTTTGCTCATCCTGAACGTGCTTATCTTTGCCGGCGTGTATTACCAGCGCGACAAGACGCGGCTCGAGGTGAAAAGCCTGCAGAAGCAGTACCAGCAGCGTGGCGGCGGTCTACACCAGCAGGGTCCGTTCGATCCGATCAAGCACGCGCACTACCATCTCGGACACTCGCAGTCGGCGAACGTGATCGTGGACGTGGAGAACCACGATACCGGTGCGCTCATCCTTGCCGGAGACGTCAAGTCGCCCCATATCTGTACGAACGCGATGCAAATCAGCGTCATGAAGAGTGGTTCCCCTGGTGGTGTTGGTCACGGGATGGACAATCGTGGTAATGGTGGTAATATGGGAAGTGGTGGTGGTGGTGGAGGTGGGGTTGGTAGTGGTGGTGGTGGTGGTGTTGGTGGTGATACCACAAGCTGTAACGTACCGGCACCGAACGTGACGAAGATGCCGCTGCAGGCAAACAACAACTCGTACGGTACGACGAAGCTTCCACCGCGTAGCGAACACATCGCCATCCCGATCAAGAACACCACCTTCATCGGCACGGGAGCCGGTACGGGTGGTGGTGGAACATTCGTCAGTGGCATGATGACACTGCCGAAGCCCAGCTCACAGCAACATCAGCAGCAGCAGCAGCAGCAGCAGCAACAGCAGCAGCAAGTACACATCCCGATGAGCTACAACCGGAACGAGTGTATGACGCTACCGCGCAACATCGGCGGTACCGGACTCAGTGCGCCGTCCGCCGGACCCAATGCAGGTAAACCGAGACTAGATTTCATGACCACACCGATATGAAAACGGACCACCACTACTACTACTACTACTACTACTACCACCACTAAACACCATGACGAATCTCATCACCTTGCACACAAACCATGACCACGAGCACCCTTATCACCACCATCATCGAAAGAAACATCCGCGTGTCCAGCTGGCTATTCCTTTGTACCGCTTTCCCGAAGCTTATCCTTTCCCGCGGCTTCTTGAGTACAGTTATGGCTAAGTACACAGAATCGCCCCAACATCCCAACGGAGCTGTTCTGCCCTATTAGTACGGCAAACCGCTCTGACTCACCGTCTGTTTATCCCTTGTCCATTCGTTCGCCGAACGGAAAACGTAAGCACGACAACCGCTAGTGCTCCCCACATTTTCTGTTACCAATTAAGAACACGGTCGGTGTACGCCGGGTGTTTCAGGACGAAAAAGGAGCAGTATACGAGCGTGCTACAGGGACGAAGCGGTACAGCACATTAGGACGATTATGATTCCGATTCGATAGCAGGCCCGGTCCGGTACACGATCAAGCCGTTTTTCCCAGAACACTGGCACAACGCCAAGCTAAACGCGCTCGTGCTTGTGTATGGGGTGATGGGACGGGACGTTCCCATTGTTCCATTCGTTATTCTTTCTCATTATCCGTTATCTGATTGATTGTTAGTGAGGATGACCTAGAGCGCCCCGCGAGCAGAACCCACTCACGGTGGATTAGTTCGGCACCATTAGGGCGAGTGGAGCAAACACGTGTATTCGATTGTTAGTTGAGGTTCGTTATGTTGTGCAACCACAACACCTTCGTTCGTTCGTTGTTACGTTTGTTTCTTTTTGTAATGTGTTTGTAGTATACATTCGGACACAAGTTCAGATTTAGGAAGATGTTGGAAGATAGTTTAACGACCGTGGACGGCCACTAGGAGATAGGGGAAAGATGTTAAAGTAAGCGACCAGCTCGAACAGACGCCGAAACTAGACGAACAGACAAACGTGTTACACAGCTAAGGAAATCCCCTGTACCTATACGGGACAAAAAATATATCAGTAAATAAACACGAACAGAGAAAACAACGTTTCAATCTTACCAATTGCGAGATTTTCACTTGTTCCGAAAATGTCTGTTTCAAGCAGAAGTGCAGAGGCACGGCTTAAGGATCTTTCAATTAACACACTTTGTAGAGGGTCTAGGTATAAGTCTTTGTAGTAGAGATGTGCACAATGAGTAAGAGTGAGTGAGTGAGTTTAATCTTGCAAAGGAGTTTATAGTTTCAACTCAGTATAAAGATTTTTTATGACTCTCAATATCTGCGCTGACTAGTGATTCCTTTTGGCTTCAAACTCACTCCTTTTGGCTTCAAACTCACTCCTTTTGGCATCAAACTCATTCTCACTGGCAGCGGCAACTATTGACCAAGACTTCCTCACTCTTTTTGAATGAATTGCCAAAAGGAATTGGTAACTAGTTAGAAGCGAGTGAGAGTGAGTTTGAAGCCAAAAGGAGTGAGTTTGAAGCCAAAAGGAGTGAGTTTGAAACCAAAAGGAGTGAGTTTGAAACCAAAAGGAGTGAAATTGAAGCCAAAAGGAGTGAAATTGAAGCCAAAAGGAGTGAGTTTGAAACCAAAAGAAGTGAGTTTGAAGCCAAAAGGAATCACTAGTCAGCGCAGAGAGTGAGAGTGATTTGAAACGTAGAAAGTAATTAAATAATTAGTTTAAAGTAATTTTGTTTTCATGATTCTTTAAAGAGTGAGTCAAACAGTCAAATCCTTGTAACCACTCACTCACTCTGATTCAACTCTTCGAAAAGAGTGTTTATTCCCATCTCTACTTTGTAGAATAACATTGGAAGCGGCCCGGTGGTGTATACGATAGCGGCGCCAGTCTTCAGACGGCAGGACCGGGGTTCGAATCTCGACGGACCGCCTCCCCGTACGCAGGACTGACTATCCAGCTACGGGTATAACTAAGTCACAGAGAGCTAGCAATTGCTAGCAGGCCAAGACCTACAGAGGTTGTAGTGCCAGAGAAGAAGAAGAAGAAGAATAACATTGTGGTTTTCTTTTTCATTTGGCTCAATTACACTGAAAATATCTGTAGAACCTAGGTGGGTCTGCAATTACCAATTACCTGTAGCCAGTCGTCCAATCAAGAATAGAAGCCACTTCCGCCAAGGCTGTTGATTCGCGCCTTTATCATCTCCATCATTTTAAACGGCCCATTACAAATACCAAAGCTTATAGGCGCTCTCCATTGTGTGAATGATAAATTGTTTGGTCGAAAACAAAAAATAATGAGTCATGAAAATCAACAAGATCAGCTACTTTAATCTTGATTGATTGTTTGGACCACAAGCAGCGTTATTACCGTACTTCCATGTACACCGTTGTCGCCCCTCTTCTCCCTTATTGAACGAAAATAAGTCCCCTGTTTTTTTTTTTGCATCGTTCCAGTCAATAAGTCTGGTCGTCTGATACGCACGTAATCCCATTTGGGTCCAGCAACAGCAAACAACAATAACGCCGGGCACCTTGCATTACCACAAACACCCCGAACACACACACACACACACACACATATGTAACTCATACATGGTCCTACTCCACCACAAGCTCACAACCCACGGCGACCCCAGCGAACTATGCATTAACAATTCTTCAACCTCAAAACATCGTCCCTGTCCGCCCTCTGTCCTGTACAGTGCCTCAGCGGGAGCGTACAGCAAAGTACGGTAATATCTTTTCCAAGCGGGCAACTTCCCCCCACTGAGCATTACAAAAGCATTAAATGACAGAGCCCTACGCTTTGAGCAGGACGCTCGTGTTAAACAATTCACCCGACATTGAATCAAATTAAACTCCGTTAAACACGCGTAGCCGCGTACTACAATTGTCGCTCGCACGAGTGTCATGGTACTTTCGCGCCCCGTTCGCTGCTCGAGGGCTGGCTCGATTGACACAAAAAAAAAACAATCCCCTCCCCGGAAGCTTACCGTTACTTACACACTGACGTACCGGGGTTCGTGCAGGATGATGGAACGCCATTCGTTAAGACGATTATTTTGTATCAATTATTCGCAATAATATATATACTTTTGCCCGCAGGGGTGTTGTACGGTTGTCACCGTCATACCGTCACGGTGCTTTGCATTCTCGCTCGCTCGGAAGAAAACATTCCGCATCGGTTCAAATAACTATTTCACTATAATTGTGGAGCGTGGCTGCACACAATGCCACCCCGTGCCAGCGTATTATTGACTAGCGCACGCACACGCCCGCATATGCCCGGTTACGGGCACAGGCACACACTTGGCGAACCAGAACCAGGGAAAAGAGAACATAGCAGGTGGGGTTGATGGGGGCAGGAAATCCTTAAACGATGCCGCTTCCGCTTCCGGCAGCTTTTCCGGCGACCGCGAAAGATAAAGTGATTAGCGAATGGCTTCGTCGACGCCGGAAGCGTACGAAACTCGTGCAAAAGGCAAATTAAATACATCCTCCCTCTAGCGCGCGCTCTCTCTCTCTCTCTCTCTTTATTTCTTTCCCTTTCTTTTACGTACGTGCCCTACCCCCTTGTGCCTCGCACCCTGCTCACACTTCCCATTACCGAAACCATTTCCAACCCTTTACCACGTTTACGGTTACGAAGCGTACTACCACAACATGACAGCAATTTTTAGAAGTGGTTGCCTCCCGCATACACTGCCTCCCCCTCGCCCCTTCCTCCACCCACCGTGATGGTGCGAGCTAAAAAACAAAAATAAAACATTTGCTCGACATCTGTGGCCTTCAGTACTGGCCGAGGGTGCGGGGTGGCGGCTAGCTTGTACAATTTTAAGCACACATAATTTCCTTTTTCCGAGCGGAAACGATGCTAACAGGAAGAAAGTGGGGCTGCAACAACAACAACAACAAAAAAAAACACCGAGCACACCATCTAAAACACGGCGCACACACACACGCGCGCGCCGTTTGGCAATGGCATATTCAAACGTTGTCGCTCCGCGCTTGCCGCTGGATGGGCGGATTAAGCGCTGCAACAAGCGCCGCACAAGCACACAAAAGTCTCTCGAGGGCTTTCCTTTCTCTGGGTGTGGCCGAACCCGGGATCGGTGTACGATCACGACAAATGTCGCCGGAGGGTTTTTTTTTTTGCTCCCTCGCTTGCGGTGAATTATGACTCGTCGCCGTACAGCATCACACCAGCCCAAGCCCGCTTTGGCCAAACGCTAAACGGTTTTGGGCTTTTGTTTTAAATACTTCAAGTGCGATAAAATCGAGACTCTTCGAGGCAATTCGCCGGCAATGCGGGAATGCGGGCGGGCGGTGAATGGGGAAACAAAAGCTTGTTAGCTTTAAGTGTGGAGAGCGCGAATGGTAAAGGTGTGCTTGTGCTTATCTTCTCAAGTTCAGCTGGCGGGGGGGCTTGTTTGCTTGTTGGTGAAAGGGAGAACGGAAAGCATTTAATATAAACACAAAAAAACAACAATGTACAGTACCTCAAACGCACTTATAACGATATTTGTTTCGGATTCATGCCAACATGTGAGCGCTCGAGTATCTCGTCAGATATATGTACCTGTGCTGAAATTTGATTCCATGTTCGTACTGTTTCCTTTCATCTCTCACAATCGACTATTGTAAGCATCAATAGTTACTAGTTCAGTTTTTTTTATTGCCGTAGCGTTACCTTTCTGTTATGTTGCATTTTGATGTATAAATAATCAAAAACATGGGTTGTAATGAGATCGTGTTGAACCACTCCCGAATATTTGACGGATTTGAATGAAGTACCAGGCGCCTCCATTCAGTACTGACTTCCGTTTTTTTAAAAACAGTTTGCTTTTATTTTAATTAACGTTACTGTTTTTGTTTATATGTTTTTATTTTATTTTTCTTTTTATTTTCATTCCGTGTATTTGCTCCCTAAAAGTGTACATCATGAACTCCTTCTTCTTCTTGTCTTATCAAACTGCCCATGCATCTGGTCATGTCGGCCATCTAATGGCTTACTAGACATATTGAGACGTTGTTGTTGTTGCATTTATTGTTTTACGAGGCTTTTTGGCATTCGCCTCTCTTTTATTATAGCATCTCGGCTGGTAACCTCTAATCAAATTTCGGAGAACAAGTTTACATCCTTTAAAAAATTAAGTAGTTTCTTCGTTTCCTCTATGTTGTTGGAGAGCACAACATCTAAGTGCTCGCTTAGATGGTGTTTTATCCTTTCATTGGAATATCCATGGCATTCTATTAATATGTGTTGTACTGTGACTTCAAGGCCACAGAACTGACATATCAACGGTGATTCATTCCTGAACCGGTGTGTGTGGGTCAACCGCGTATGTCCAATTCTTAGCCTTGTAATCACCCTCTGATCCTGTTGGTTCGGTGGATCAATCCACGGTGCTACTGTCTGCTTAATCATTTTCAGATGGCCCAAGGGTGATGAATTCCATATATTTTGCCAGCTTTGTTGAACTACTGCTTTGCACCAGATCAAAGCATCGGCTCTGGAGATGGCTCCTTCTACCTGATCCAAATCAAGTCTTCCCTCGATTGCGAGACGGTCGGCATTTTCGTTCCCGTTTATACCTATGTGTCCTGGTATCCAACATAGGACGGGCCTTCTGTCTTCTGTCGATCGCCTGAACGTGGGGGTTATGACAGAAGCCCTTCTCCAGTGCCTTCAGCACACTAGCACTATCAGTAAAGATAACGTTAGGTCTGTCCGCTACAGTGGCTTCTTCTGCTGCAATTATGATGGCAATAGCTTCTGCTGAGAATACAGATGTATTATCAGGAAGCTTTATGCTTTTGGAGGATGTTATTCCACAACCTGCAGAGTGATGTTCTACTGAGCCATCTGTGTAAATTTTGTGGAAGGTGTTGTACTTGTTGGCAGCAAGACTTCGGAAATTTTGCAGCATTTCTTGTTTACTGCTTCCAGCTTCAAGCCGTTTTAGAAGACTCCAATCGATTGTTGGTTTGTCATAATACCATGGTCTGCTTATGATATATTGAGACGTGAGACGGTTTTTATAAAGACAAATACTATATATAACTGTTTTTAACTCAACGTTTGCATGGATTGCAATGCAGAAAGCTCAAACAATGTTTGCATTTACATTATAAACTAATTAAAAGACACGACTCGGTACGGATAAACCAAACAAAACTACAAATTGCTTCCTTAGCTTCATGTAAAGTGTACTCAACAAATAGCCCTGCATTCTAGGAAATAATCAATCGAAATGTGCAAAAATCCATATCAATTGGATAAATCAAATAATATCCACCAAAAGTAATGTGCGTGTGCCCGTGTGTGTGTGTGTCCATTTAAGCTCGTTCACATCCCGCAATCATTCGAGGGTCAATGGAAATGAAAACAGTCTGATAAAATAATTAATTACTTTAACGCAAAAACTGTAAACACGCACACGCACTGATCTTCATCAGTCATGGCACTGGATGCATCAACTAATTGATTCGTTTAATTTAATATTATTTTCTGCATCGACAAACCCACTGGGATGCAACTGGGATGTGTGCTTAAGCCGGTCGGTAACACTAGCCTTTTTCTCCCTCCCCTCCTCCCCCGGGCAGTTAGTACTTCATTATTTTGATTGATTTATTGATAAGTGTGCGTCCTGCTCAATTAGTGCTCCACATTCCTGCACCGTTATAGCGGACCAGTTAGATCCCGCCACTTCGGCAGTACTGTAACCATACGCAAACAGTTCGGTACATTCTAACCCGAGCTAGTCCAGGCTTAGTTGGGCTAGTTTCACCAGCGAGCGGAGTAATCGAATTTGATAATTACCAATTAAAGATTATTAAGTTTCCCCTCCATGTCCAGCCCCCTTAAACCCGCTAGTGTCTGCCATTTCCACATGAGCACTGTTGAGCCGAACACCTGCCGGGCGTGTTAGTTTTTATTGTTAACCCAATTTACATCGTTCGGATTAGTTCGAGCATGTAAACACAGTCGAACATGGTTTATAAATTTTGTCACCGACTCAACCGACGCGAACACTGGGCACGCCGTTCCCACCGTATGGGCGTTGGTTTACTTAACCACGATGGAATTTGACGCCTTCTTCGTCGGTTTTAATTCGCTGCGTAAACAACCGTAAAAGCGGTCACACGCTAACACGAAACTAATCCTATCTGATCCCACAACAAATACAACACACTCATGCCACATTTCCCCCGAGTTCCACTCGCACCATCCCGCACATTTGAAACAATTTAAACAAACACACGCACACCGCACACATATCCGGACAGAACCAGGACGGAACAAACTCGATTCCGATCGGCCCGAAAAACGGGTCGGGAAAACTCAAATTTTACATTTTCCCCATTATTCGATTGCTTTTCTAGATGTGCAGCAAATTAAATTACCACCAAATGGGACCGCCATCGGCATTCATATGCGGGCGGCCCAAACCTGCTCGAGCGGTTCGCCGGAAAACCGTTCCCTACTCACGGCACACGCCCAGCAGCAGCAGCAACAAATGACCGCTTCCGGCCACTCCCACCACCATTCCCATCACGGTCAGCACGGGCAGCAGCAGCAGCAACATCAAGATAGTCTAACGCAATTAAAATCCCAAAATCTCAAGAACAACGTCTGTCCCCCGCCACAGTTGCCCCACGCCGCGATGAGCGAGATGCGGGTCTGATTGCATACCGATTGCGGTGATTTGGTCTGAGACGAGAAAGGCTGGTTTGCGGCTTTTCCGCTAGCCGAGCCCGGCACTATGCGCTGAGGTTTTTGCACCACAGACGACGCACGCACACGGATAAAAAACCCGCCGTATTCGTACCGGGTCAATTTTGCAATTGCTCTGCCATCCATAGCTTCCAGGAAACGGATCGATCAAGATCGGATCTGCAGCGTACCGATCTTGACGCGGGTTCCAGTTCTTCCAGCAAAATAGACACTCTTGCTCATCTCGCACCATTTAATGTTCCGCGCAAACGAGTTCGCTAGGCTCGACAAACATGTCACGGAGCGAAGGGATTAACATAATTCCCCGTACCCTATCAGTCATCGGACCCGGACCATCGCTTTGTGGGCGCGCATCGCGTCAATCAATCAGCGGTACGGTCTTTATTGCATATGGTTCACGATAATCGCCCGAATCCCAAACCAGGCCAAACCACATTTACTTAACCTAATTGATTTTTTTTCGTTCACTTCCCACACATACAGCATACACTTTATTACAAATGTATCACAAAAATTCGATATTATTCAATTCGATGAACTGCTCTAAACTACTTGAAAACATCACCCAACCAAACACGTTGTAAACCAATGTTAAAAGGCCCTCAAACTTCACCACTTAAAAGTTGCCACGTTTGTAAATACTTACGGTGCAAAGGCAAAACTTGTCCACACACCATTTAGACGAAAGTTAACGATTCCCTGGTACAACATTCTTCAAACGAGACGCTAGTGTTAGATGGTGCTGGCTGGCTGTAAGCAGTTGCTGCTGTTCCACACTGCAAACATATAATTGAGTTTGTCAACACTTTGTGCTGTCAGTGTGCATGCTTAACAAGTGCCATTTTAGTTTTCCACAAGTATCGCACATACAGTTCGCCCTTTGGGGCTGACATTAGTTTACACGTTGTTATAAGTAGTACTGTTTTAAAATTTAAATTTTTGATTCTGAAAATCTGTTTTATGTCACATTAAACAAGAGTTTTAATTAGATTTTTTTAACGATTAAAAGTTTAAATTATTGGACATATCGACGCTTCACCAATCGTTTACAAATATCAGATGAAATTTCTGAACATCCATCCTTACCACAATAAAATATCTTTATCTGATGTTACTAAATCATTGAAATAGAAGGGAACACTTTTTTTTATTTGTTTCCGTACCAAAGGACGCCGACACTCCCGTCCCGTTTTTGTGACCGTGTAACGGAGTTATGCTTGCTGAACGAAACATGATTCAAAACACGATCTCGTTTCTGTCGCAATTCGGCAACATTGTTAGGCAACAATGCAAAATAAAACCAAAACACAACATTGAAAGTGAAGCATTAAAACGAACGCAAAAAAAATCACATGCAATCAGAATCGAATCAGAGCGCTCACGCGTCACCAAGTGGCATGGGTATTGTGCAAACCACATTGCAACATTTGCAACAACTGAATGTTAAGTGTTGTAAATGTATAGGCCTGGTAGTTGTAAAGCTAGAATCAAGCTCATCGTGTACATTGTAATGCGTAGAATAATTCTTCAATTACTTCAACCCTTGACGTGCACGACCCTGGTCAAGCTAAGTGCTCTGGCTAAACCGCACTCTAACCCGGATTGATACGACAGTTGTTACATTACACTACAGTAGCTAAAGGTAACACCATTTCACATTGCATTCATCGGATGAAAACACATTCGCGCACCGTCGTTAACAAACTGTCACGCACTTGGGGCGGAAGGATTGCGGGAACAAGTTGAATAGGAAAGGGTTTTTTTTCGCTATGTTTTGCATCGTTTCCAGTTCTAAAACACGAGTACTGCTCGACTCACACAAACACAAGGAAGGTTGTACATATGTTAGGTACTGACCGAACTATACGTTAACAAAATTTATCTGTAACAAAAAAAAACGAATCATTGAAGCTTCATCGAAAGTTAAATCTACGATGGAACTCCTACCAAAACGGCATGAACTCTGTGTGCAATGTTACTTCAAAACTTACACATTAAGCTCCAAACCGTACCACGCAACCCCGCACATGACGACATGGCACATACATTTATTCGAAGCAAAGCATTTTTTGTTTCTCTAGAGCCAAGATATACCGCGCACAGAGGTAGTAAACTGCCGTCAGTCATGGGAGTATAAGACTTTTAAAAGGCAACACGCATTAGATACGGACGGAGTTCGTTCCCGGTCGATCACAAGGGGGAGAACACAACAGATAGGTTATTGAAGAAGATAGAAAATCTAATGAACCAGTAGCAAAATCGATTACACAGGACATGCAAACATTGCCGCGTGTGTCACAACAACATTACGAACTAGAGAATCAATGTGAAGGCGGTGGATAAGCGGTGTGGGTAAGTGATTTGTAAAATATAATGTAATTAAATATTATTACCGTACACGAGATGGGTCAAACCACACCAAGATTCGAATAAACTATATAAACAATGAAAATCCTTTTAGTTTTTTTTTTGCTTGGTAAGAACATAAAAGCTGTGGACAACGATTTAATTGAATGGTAAGTAGGTGGTAAGTCTAGCACAACGAAAAATTTATTTATTTATTAATTTATTTACACCCATAAGAGGCTTGCCAAAAGGCTTAGCCAATCCGTAACTTAAAAAATTTAAACTTACGAACTAACAAAAGAAAAGAAAATTGACTTAAAAGCTATGAACTACTTATAAAGGCCCTATAAAAAGAAAAACAAAAACCAAAAATAATTGTAATAATTAAATTGCCGAACGCAGACTTGAAGGGGGCATAGGACATTATAATGAAACATAAGGAGGGAAGATCGGAAAGAGGATAGGGAGATGTTGAAGTCAAAGTGAGGATAGAAACGATTAAATTGGCGAATACAGACAAGAATCGGATCATGGTAGCTAAACACTCTACGGCGTGTTGGCAGAAACGAGAGGATCACGAGAGCGGAGAGAACGAGTTGGAACATAAAAGAGGATGAGGGATAGAAGATTAGGAGCATCGATCTTACCCAGCAAAAGAGCCGCAACAACTAGAGCCTGAGCTTTAACTCGTCTGCTTTCGAGGGATTCCAGACCGAGCATTTGGCAGCGAACACTGTAAGGTGGAAGGGGAGCACCATGAAGACCTCTAAGGCGTTTACAAGCAAATCTAGTAAAGCATCGCTGTACCTTTTCAATCCGATCAATCCAAGATGAGCAACTCGGACTTCAAGAAGCACTATAATGCAAGACGGGGGTCCCAAGATGGGACGTACATGACAACAATGAAGAGTTTTCAAACATAAAGGATCGGTGAAATCAGCCGAATAAGACCTAAGGTTTTCATAGCTTTTCCGCATATTGCATTAATATGGGAATTGAAAGAAAGCTTAGAGTCCAAGTAAACGCCAAGATAATGAACCAGGCAGAAGGCACACGAGTCAGAAGCAAAGAGTTAAGGGAATAGTCAAATAACACAGGAGAGCGGGAGTGGGAAATAAACAAAACAGAACACTTATCGGGGACAAAGGGATAAGAAGTTGGCAGAACACGAAGAGGAAAGATTAGTAAGAAGAGATTGAAGAAATAAACAATCAGAAGTGGAAAGGACATGGTAAAATATTTGAAGATCATCAGCATACAGAAGATGAGAAGAAGGAGGAAGAGCACAGCTAACATCATTAATAAACAGAAGGAAAAGGAGAGGACTAAGAACACTAGCCTGAGGAACGCCTGAGGAACGCAAAAGTTAAAAATGCAGAGTATTAAAATAATTATTAAAAACTACTTCTCATATCAATATGCAAAAAGTCATGTTTCTTAGCAGGCCTTGCATCAAATAGCAACCTGCTTCTAGTTGGTACTGATCGAAGTACACGTTGATGTAACCGGTGCAATTTATTTCGTTGGTAGCGTTTGATTCATACGGACGTTTGGTGTACGTATAGCAGAGTGAAAGCATTAGCTCCACACCATCGGAACTACTACGGAAGAATCAGATTTTGAAGAATCCTGTTTTGTGCAGTCGGTCGAATCTCTTAACGCTTTTAAAACCATCATGGAACAGGTAATCGAAGACTTGGATGTAAGTTTATCTTTTATATCTACGCTCCATTTCAACTGCCTTGAACAGTTTCGATACTAACCAATGAATCTATCGGGTACAGGCTAGTCTGCCGGATCAGAATGAATCAATCTTCTCGTTCCCGAGCGACGCCCTAACCGGCATGGCAATGAACGCGCCAACTCGGCAGAGCATGAAAGCACCCATGGACGCAAACCAACCGACTAGACGACGTCCTGCTCGAGGCCGATCGCAGTCCCGTGGACGTCGGATGGCTATGTCTAAGGCTTCCCAGGAACAGGAATCGGCAACTGAAACATCACCGATGCGCACAAGGCGAGGACGTAGCCGATCGCGTTCTGCCGCCAAACAAGGAGGATCCCGAAGCCAATCGCGTCGGCGCAGTCGGAGCCGTGCCCCGTCCCGATCACGATCACGATCTCGTGCCCGTACCGCCCGTAGTCGATCGCAAAGCAGGAAGTCAACGAGCCGTACCCGTCGGCGTTAGAAAGATAGATTCGTTGGCTCCGGAACCTTCGCTATGATTACCTTTATTCCGTTGCGTTTTTTGGGAAGTTGTTGAGACGCTCAAATTTTACCTCCTAGTTGCGTAGGCTAAATTGCACATGTAATATGTTCTCGCAGTAAATTTTCGATTACTTTACAAACATGTAAAGCCCCACGTTTCGATTTGTTTGCGCACGGTAAATATGGGCAAACACACACCACTACCCCTCGACTATGTTTAACTTTGCATAGCCTTAATACGCTTTGCCTGCACATCCCTTACGCTCCAGCTCTCCGGGTATACATGTGGATACGGGAAGTCTGTGTGCGAACGGTAATGTCGAACTAGAGGGCCAAAACGTGTTTCACATTGTTCACATTTTAATACCTCGAATAATGCTTGGCATCTTTGACCGGAAGCGTGTGTGTGTGTGTGTGTGTGAGGGTTTGTCCGCGTGGGTAACAGCCAGAGGCTTGCCGTAACGTTCGCGTTAGTGCGGATTTGCATAACGGAAAGGCGAAAAAAGAACAAACGCGCCCCTACGCCCCCGACCTCCAAGACCCCCGGAGGCGTCCGGGAAGAAAACTTCCGCCAACGTTATGCCTGGGACGGCTGCAGCCTTCATCTTTTTTTTACACTTTTTTCAGTTTTTTTTTTATTTTGTTTTATTCCTCATCTCTGTCTGCAATTTTCAATGCACCAGTAAGCTATGAATAAAACATTCCCTACACTACTACTGCTCCCTCTTAGTGTGGCAGAGTGATATGATAAAATCTCATGTACACAACGCGGTACTGAGCTGAAATGGGCGCGCTCCCTGAACCAAAAAGGACGCTGGGTTTTGATTCCGTTCAGGATGATGTTCACTCGCTCCGATGGGTGGTAGTAGGCCACGGAAGCGATGACTCTCTGATGATGATAATCTTCCGGCTGCCGAGATGGAAAACAAGACTAGAAACATCATCCTGAGGATCGGTTTTCCTTAAGTATTCCGTTTCGTTTCACATGCAAGTGTTTGGTTGCTGCCATAAAGCTTCATTTTTTGTGTGTGTGTGTTGGTGTATCACACAGCTCCGAAGGATCAGAGGCCAGCCTAATCCATGTCGGGAGGGAAAAGGCCGACGGGTTGGATGGGGGGCGGGCTTAAATTATCGTGGACCTACTACTACACTACACCATTCTCTTCGCTTTTCCGGTTCCTTCGCTCTATCGGCTACTCCCCTTCCAGCAACGATGCAAAATAATGAGTTCCGGTGCCGGATAACGAATCGAAAACAGGGCTAAGCAACAGCAAAGCATGGACGGTGGAAATGGCGGCTTCCAACGCTGGTTGAAGAATTATTTTACCGAAACGGTGCAAAAGAAAAGCGAACATTCGCATGCTTGATGTATTCCGAGCGAATCCTCTCCATTAGCCTCTCCAGCGCTCGGTTTGGTTCGACCTTCCGGAAACCGGGCCATAGTAACATTCCCACGCCAGTATTCATTGTGCCGTTCAGTGGTTTGCGGCACTTCGTTTCCTTTTCGTTTTTTTTTCTTTGTTCTTGCTGTTGTCTCCCGCACAAAAGCACCGGGAGGAAAGAAAAAGTGGCATCGTTGAAACATTTTTTCTCCTAGTTGCTGCCACTGCTGCCGTCCATATATCCGGGACTGTATGCTTTAATATTTGCTTCACGAAGCGAGCACTAATCTTGGGGTTTTGCTTTCTTCTAGGGGGGAGAAAAAGGTCCGCTTCGGCACTGCACTTGGTCAATGGCCCGGTCTTGAAATGGCCGCAGGATGCAAACTGTTTATGTGTGTGTGTGTGTAGTTTTTGCTGCTCTGTCCACCGCACGTATAATTAGCAGCAAACAAATAGGCAAAGGACATCACACACACACACACGTACTTCACTGAGTCAGTGGGACAAGAACCCTAGGTCGAGAAAGGTTATCTACCGGGCTCTGATGAACCGTAAGAACCGGTAAATTAATTCCATGCGCAATAAAATTCGGGATTCAGCTTGAAGCTTAGTAAATGTTGCTTTTTCTCTTGCTGAAACAGGTTGCATGCTTAAAAGAGATTCGAGATGTTGAACTGTTTAAAAACCTGCCGGACATAATGATGACTCATTTCTCCCTTTTTTCACCACTGTTACTGAGATGCTTGCGAAGGTCTATTAATATCGAGCTTTGAATATAATGTTGGTTAGGTTTATAAAAATCGTTGTCCTTAAAAATAACCAAAACCAAAAGTAATAAACATTGTTTATGCAGCGTTTAAAAATTGGTTGCGTTGGTTGCACGCTACACAAAACCCAGAAGTCCCTCAACTTCCATCGCTTTTCGCTCACAGTGGGTCACTTTATGAACTACCGTTAAGCGGAAACTTTTGCTACATTACCGGCACGGCATCGTGCACTGAATCGCCCATTACAGATTGGTCCAGTGTTTGGGGCGAGGGCTGGGCTGGACCATCGCTAGCTAACTACCATCCGGCCGGTACCGGATGGTGGTGCGCCAACTTTATGCTGAATAATTGAACGGGTTTAAAATTTCCTGCGCACACATCTGCGTACACTGCACGCACTGGGGCCCATGTTGATTCGATTCGACACTCCAGGAAGTCGTTCAGCCCCTTTGCCAATTTGTTTTGTGTCCAAAGCGCCTCCAGCAGAACCTACATTTTCACCAAACACCGATCCATTCTACTACGCTGGCTACCGTCCCATTCCATCAACATTCAAATCATTGCACAGTTCTTAAAGTCCCGATCTTAAAGCCTACGACAGTTACGGACAGTTTGCGATCGATACGATGACTTCATAATTGCGCACAGCTTGCAGAGTAGCGAATGTGCTAAAGTGGGCAGCATCGGGGAAACAATCATGCTCGCGGGAAAATCTCTCGAGATCGAAGATGAGCAGGAATTTAATCATTTTTTATTGCTGCTTCGTTTTTGTCCGGGACTCTCGGGACGCCAGCGTTCGGGCATTCAATGTGTAGCAGCGTGTAACAAAACACAAGACGTAAATCAATTTCGACCAACACGGTCGACTCCCTTGCGCCAAATGCTCCACGTGACTCCGGAAGCTGCTGGTTTAATTAATTTAATTATAATTTTCGGTGTTTCTACTTCAAATCTTCCATTTTCCTTTTCGTGCTGGATTTCTTTCACTCGACAAATGTCGACAAATGTTACCAAAAAATCACGCTTCGGTAGTTAATGTAGCGGGATGAATAAGGGTTACTGTTACTGACGCAGTGCTTTCGGACTAGAGATGTGCACAATGAGTAAGAGTGAGTGAGTGAGTTTAATCTTGCAAAGGAGTTTATAGTTTCAACTCAGCATAAAGATTTTTTATGACTCTCAATCTCTGCGCCGACTAGTGACTCCTTTTGGCTTCAAAATCTCTCCTTTTGACTTCAAACTCACTCTCGCTCGATGCAGCAACTATTGACCAAGACTTCCTCACTCTTATTGAGTGAGTTTCAAGCCAAAAGGAGTTGATCACTAGTTAGAAGCGAGTGAGAGTGAGTTTGAAGTCAAAAGGAGTGAGGCACTAGTCGGCGCAGCCAGTGAGAGTGAGTTTGATGCCAAAAGGAGTGAGTTTGAAGCCAAAAGGAGTGAGTCTCTAGTCATGGCAGAGGGTGAGAGTGAGTTTGAATCCAAAAGGAGTGAGGCACTAGTCGGCGCAGCGAGTGAGAGTGAGTTTGATGCCAAAAGGAGTGAGTTTGATGCCAAAAGGAGTGAGTTTGATGCCAAAAGGAGTGAGTTTGAAGCCAAAAGGAGTGAGTTTGAAGCCAAAAGGAGTGAGTTTGAACTCAAAGGAGTGAGTTTGAAGCCAAAAGGAGTGAGTTTGAACTCAAAGGAGTGAGTTTGAAGCCAAAAGAAGTGAGTTTGATGCCAAAAGGAGTTACTAGTCGGCGCAGAGAGTATGAGTGAGTTGAAACGTAGAAAGTAATTTAAGAATAAGTTTAGAGTAATTTTTTTTTTCATGAATCTTTAAAGAGTGAGTCAAAGAGTCAAATCCTCACTCTGATTCAACTCTGCGAAAAGAGTGATTATTCTCATCTCTATTTCGGACACCAGCATCGACCGTTTGCATGTCGGTCGGCTGAACGGAACATGCTCACGCACTCCCCCACACGCACCACATTCAACGCGGGCTAAAAGAAAACGAATATTTAGAGATATACTTTTGATAAAAAGGTTTTTGCGGTAAGTATCCGTGCGGGAGACACATGCAGAATCTGGAGAATTGGTGCTACATTCCCAGCAAAACGCCACGATGCACGGCTCTGCTCACATTCACGGCCACGGGTTGCGTGCAGCCCGGCTTAAGGATAGCGTTGCAGGCACCGTGGAACGCACAAAAAAGCCTACCACCACCCAAGCTGGCACAACATTATTTCATTATATTTGCTGTTTGATTTCGGTGTTGTTGCTGCTGCTGCCGCTGCGTATTCCATCTTGTGCCACTTGCGCTACATTGTTTTGCTTTCTTTGCTTGGAGGGAGCTATTTTTTGTTTTGCTTCTCCGCGCCATTCACTTTTCCCGCAGCGCTGCTAGTGTTTTTTTTTTTTTTTTAGCGCTGGCATTAGCCTCGGTGGCCTTACCTACCGGTAATAGTAGGAGTTGGGTACGTACATAATATTACCGCGGTTCACGGTGTGCCGCGGACCCGGGCGCTCTGCACGCGCAGCACTCATAAATATTTAATGATTTATCGTAGCTAATGTTTTTATGTACATGATTTTTATTTTATCTTACCAGTTTTTCTCCCCCCCAATCTGCATTTACTTTGCTCTTGTGCCTAGTATTTTTTTGTTAACTTTCTGTTTTGTTTCTTTTTGATGTAGCTTTTGTTTCTTTGCTTGCGTGGCTCGTGGTACCCAAAATGTTATGCCTAAACGAATGTGTACGCTCTTAGCTGGTTGGCTGTGCCATTCCCTCCCGGTACCTGCGTACCCAGGCATATGATGTGTTTCGTAAAGAGTTCGTTATATTGTGCGTTTGGGTCCTGTTTTCATTCCACCACTCGCGAAAAAGCTTTATACTTAACCTCGCTGCGGCCGGCTTTCACTCAATTCGAAGCACATTATACGTACACGCAGTAACGGGTGCTTTTCTTTTCCGTGGATGGATGGCTGGAAACAAGGATGTAGATTTAAATCAATTTGAGTTGCAAATTTGTCACTTGTTACCATATTTTATGCCGACAAAACAAACCGCTCTCGCACTAGCCCCAATGCTTGACATTTTTATGGCACTGGATCCATAAATTGGATCACTGCCTGCCATCGACGACAATGGCGTGCGAAGACACTCGACCCAAGCGCACCCAACACGGGCGTAAACAGTCCCACTCCTGAACAAAACCAAAAACAAAAAAACCCAGGCTCTCATTCATTAAAATCGTATTATTTCTACCGGAAGGTTTTGCTGGCCATCGGTAGCTGTGTGTCGGTAGACCGTCTGCTCCATCTCACTGCTGCTTTGCGGTTGCAGAACCACCAGCAACAGCAACAAAACAACAACTTTAGCTTCACCGCAATATACTTTTCAAGTGAACTTTTCACCGTATTGCTTGATCCCGGCGAGCATTTGCCGAATGGAAACGTAAAAAGCACCGGCACCCTGGGGTAGGTAACGTTTCCAATAATTAACCACACGCAAAAACGGTGTACCCTGCTCCGAACGAACTCCGAACCGCTACGACAAGCATTGCTGAAGAACGAAGAAGCTGTTAAGTACTTGAAATATGTTTTGTTTTGCTCCCCCCATCGATTCGAAGCAAGGTACAATAGGATTATGGCTTTTTTTGGTTCGTGAGAAAAACTGCTTCTACCGAGATTACATTTACAAATGAATGTTGCACAATTATTACAGCTGCATGAACTGTGCGATGAGATTCACATTCGTTCTTGTGCTGTGTTGTACTGAATTGTTGGGAAATTTTCAATCATTAAACCTGTGTCTGGATTAATGTTTGGTTTTGTCTGCAAAATTACAATAACGTTCCATGTTGCTCTATTAAAGGTATTGTATTATGTTGTTTTAGACCAAAGTTTGGTTGCCAGGTTCATAGGGTGACTGTATCATTTTTTTGTCAGTGTTCAGGTTGTTATGCCCACTAAAAATGCCTCCCGAGTCTCTGGCGAACATTCCCCACAGATCTCATCATAATCCTATTTCTATACTCACTTCCCACCAGTTACCTATCGGTCGAATGGACCCATTTCCTATCCACACTACACTAACGTCCGGCGCACTCACACACACCCACACATACACCTCTTTTTGCAGCGCTACTCTACACAACGTGCAAGGCTCCAGGGGTACGTAATTAATTAATTATTTATCATTTATTTTGACGCAAGTTTCCGTGCGCACAGCACGGCAGATTCACCCATCAGCGGAGGACTCCCGTGCAAACGACTCCACTTCGCTAGATTATGATCTAGCCAACCGGTTATGATCGCAATTTTAGAGAAATTACCTCCCACCATCCGTCCACCAGCACCAGCGGTCTCCAACCGTTTTCTCCGGATGGGTCACTACCATCCGCCATTCGGCGTCGACCCTGGAAACTCGGTCGACGTGGATGAAGCTGTTGACTCTATTTTTCGTGGAAGTGGTTAAATTTATAACACGCCTAGGCTGGTAGCGAAGCGAATGTACCACGTCCACTATTGTAGGCTGCCCAGGGGGGGGGAGAACTGGGGGAAGAGTTTCACGGAAAAGCGTTCTGGCAGGATCCACTTTTGTGCCCGTGACCGGACCGGTATGCCCGGTTTTGGTTATTAATATTCAACAATCAAGCTCCGCCGCGTGTGAAAACCTACTCGCCGGGGCCAATTGTTGCGAGATAACGGGCTGGAAAATGATAAACTACTTAAATTTCATCCTAATCCCGCAACAACACGACACGTGCAGCCACCATCTTCGTCCCACCCCGTTCGTTTCATTCCGATTATACAGCCAGACACGCACACACACACACACTGTACGCGATAAGGGTATTATAGTTGCAAGAGCATAGATTACGCTGAAAAGCTTTAGTCACAAACGGATGGATACTGTTTACAGCAATTTAATGTGTGTATTACAGTTGCAGATAAACAGAACTGTGGCTGGGTCGTCGTCGTCGTCGTCGTTACAGCATTTCATCCTGACAGCCACCAGGCGTCTCCATTACGGTGATTGTGACTAAAAATCGTCTAAAATAACCAAAACACAAAATTTAGGTTCGATTTAAAGTAGTTCACTTATTTTTGTTGTGACTGATTGTACTCGAACTCATTTCGTTTGATGGGCAGCTTCTGCACGGAAAATCGGTAATTTGATCCCATTAATATCTGATCCAAATCAATCGTTCGTTGCATAAAACATGATGGCCCTAGAAGCAATCGCAACCAAAACCAACAACAAAAAATCCCTCATTGAAATAAACCTTTTTTTCGATTATTACACGTTTTTTTTTTGTACCGTCATGGTAAATAATGTTTGAGGTCAATTTATTCATCGAAATACCCACAAGCGATCGGTGGGGATGTCCGGATTGGCAGTGGGAAAGAATAATTATGCGCCATTAATTAATATTTCCATCTCCTGCTCGGTGACCTCATACGGAGCCGGATACATTAGCAGACGCCACCGTACAAAGGTTATTGAAACATGCGTGAAATACAAGCGCGTAATGATTGATTGTTGGTGACGGATACAGATAAAAGTGGAGTGCTATCGATGGTGCTCGCGACCTAATGCCTGCTGTACCTCTAAACACACTGATTTGATCTTCGTATGGAAACATTTTCATATACAGTGGTGGATAGTCAAAATCGGACAGATCATTGTCCTGGTAGAACGCAGAATCATTTGCTATTCCCAGTTGTTCAACACTTGGTTGAACATTTGATTTGAATGTGTTGATGTAATACGTGGCATTCTCGTTTCCACGTACAATATACATTTGTATTTGTATTTGTATTTGTTTATTCTAAATGTCCGCCACTATGGGTTTAACAATGTAATTTCTTATTTACTAAGGAAGGAGGAACTCCAATGGGATGGGACAGAGATTAGGTAGTTACGAGGAGTTGTACAACAGAGATCGGAAGCGGGAAACAGGGAAATTGAAGTCAAACAGATGCGGTTAAATGCATTGCATACTCGCAACCAGGGATCATTCTGGCCATAGACCGTATGCCGAGAGGGAATAAAGATAGGAGGTCTATCACGAAGACGACGTGAAGTAACATGTATATGGGTTAAGAGCAAAGAAGAGAAGGAACGTCGAATTCAGAGGACATGATACAGGCAATGAAGTAGGACTGCGCTTGCGAATGACGGGAACTGATTTACCTAGACCTAGCATTCGGCAGCGGAGGGAATAAGAGGGCACAGGAGCAGAGTATCCATGAAGAAATCTACGCACCACAAGGCGCGTGAACCCCCTCTGTATCCTCTCTATTTTCGGCATAGCGGTCACTCCAGATGGGGTCCAGACAACGCTAGCATAGTCCAAGACGGAACGAACCTAGCAGCAATACAATGCCTTCAAGCAGAGGGGATCTCTGATTTCAGAGGACATTCTGATAATAAAGCTCAGGGTCTTGTTAGTTTTATTTACAACATAATTAATGTGTTCGTTAAAGGATAATTCGTTGTCCAAAAAAACACCTAAATCCTTCACGGAAGACCCTCTCTCTATTATTACACCACGTAGCGAATAATTCCACACAATCTTTCTCGGGGAGCGTCCAAATGAAATAGCACAACATTTAGGCGGGCATAATACCAAGCCATTAAACGAACACCAATCAGAAAATGCGTCAAGACAATTTTGGACATATCCTCTTTCGATGCCATATAACCGCATAACATGATGGAACCTCTATACTTCACTAGTTTTTCTTTACATGTAGCTGCAGTCATCAGATCCTGATCGATTGATTTTTTCGTCTATCTATCCAAAATCCTGCCAAAAACAATGATAGCACTTATCATAATACCAAATACTTTGTTGGTAAAAGCACAAACATGTTTACCTTTGACCAATATTCCATATATTTAATTATATACTTTATGGAGAAATCGAAACGAAGCACTCTGTTCTTTTCTGAAATAGCTGGTGCTTTTAACGGCACTCTACCGAACAAATTGTGCTTTCTTAAATAACGCTAGATTTGTTGAAGAATCTACATCAATATCCCGAATATTTTAAATGATTTTTTTTTCATTTTTTAATATGTCTGCTTCTTTATACTTCATTTTGCGTTTTGATTCATTATTTAAATTTTTGTTAGCAATTCTACTCTCATTTTAATATCGTTTGATTATATCGTGGATTGTAGATTTGCTTATGTTGGTGATTCCACTAAGTTTTCTGATACTTTTACCCTGATTCATGTAAGAAATTGCAATCTTTCTAGGTTCAAAAGTTTTTTGCTTCAGTATTGTAGAAACATACTAATTAAACTAATGATCATGTTGCTAGTGAAAGTAGTGATACGTTCCAGCTTGTTCCCAGCCAACATTTGTCCATATCATATGAAAATTCCTCGTTAATCGAAGTGTCCGACTTTAAATGCCCAGCATGATATACAGACTCTTTTCATTTGCTTCTCATTATTTTCGTAGAAAAGAGCATTTTTGAATATATTTTCACATATTCGTGAAGAAGAGAAGCAGAAGAAGCCAACTGCAAACTTTTCAAGTCGTTTTGTAACTCTAGTATACTGGTCCAAGTTTACATAGAGTAAAAGCCTCGACTGTACGACAAACACAGGAACAAATTTGTAGATTTCTTTTATTAATTGGAGTCTCAACAAATGCCCAAATATTCGTTGTTTTCTTATTTTATTTAGTTAGTCTTATGCACTACACAATAAACGAAATAAAACCAACTTTAAAGAAACAGTAAAAGCTCAATACACGTACTATTGAACTGTGAATCACTTGTCAGCATATTGAAAGGGTGAATAAAAACGGGATAATTTTATATCCACAAATTCAATTTCGGAATCAAGATAAAAATTACTACGCAACGAGCGCACCCCAGTTCCACCAAAGCGTGTGCAGCAAATAATTTGTTAATATATTACCCCTGTTTTACAGCTTCTCCGACCGACATCGCTACATCAAATGATTTAATTTACTTTTGTGTTTGATTCTCACAAATTGTTTCACATTCGAGCCGTTCACGGACGGCTGTTGTTTGATTGTTGAGTGAAGTAAAATAAAATTCATCCATTCGATAAATTGAATTATGCTATCGCATAGTTTTGCGAAAACAGAAGAACAAAAAAAAAATGCCAGCAGCTCCCAACGCTGTACGCGCGGATCGTCGTGGTAGCCCGTTTGATCAATCCATATTTCCAATGTTTACAGCATTGTGTGATGTAAAAAAAAGGAGTGAAAGTGAGGTTGAAACAAAAATTTCTCCCCTTTAACATATTGCGCACACGCACAGAATGTGGCAAAAAGATCCCTATCGTCGGAAGGGTAATGAGAACGGGATTACCTCAAACCACCCGACATAGCATAGGCCATCGGTTGCCACTCCGGTAACCGGTCGCCGTTCCTTCCATTTTGATTTCGTTCACCTTTGACGTTGCCGCACGTCGCGGCACTGTGAGTGGGCCCAGATTTCATTGATTCAATCACACGCGACAAATGTGTTCACCCGATTCGTTCAATCGGCTCGGAACGACGAATACCTTAATCAAATTTCCGCCTTCATTAGCACGGAACCGACAAGCCACGACAAACAACTTTATTAAAGCGAATACGAATGCCGAGAGCCCCCGAATGCGCCACCCAATACCTCCGACCCCCGGTTGATCCCATTACCCACTTCACCACCGGTGGGCACGCATTTCTTTTCCCATCACACAGGTTCACGGCAGCCGCTCACTCGTAACAAGAAAGGGAAATTGTTCTTCGCACCCGTAAAACCCCACACTACCCTTGCTGGAAGCCACCCACCAGCACCACCAGTTGCAGACGTACCTGGCAAGGGACCGTGTATCAGTCCAGCAGCATGCAAACGAACCACGAGACCCGTACCTACCTACCGAACCGACGAAACCCCTATCCGGATGACGGAAGAACTGCTGCCACGCGGCCTTTTTGTCCATTTTTTTCTCACTCGCTCTCTCGTGCTCACCTCCCACTGGAAATGGAAAGGAAATGATTGCGTTACAAGCCTACACGGTTGGGGCACGGTACACGGCACAAAAAGGGCTGCCGTTCTTCGACCTGTTAGCATTCCATCACCGCAAGCATCCGGGTGTGCGAACGAAGCACGGCCGAAGCAATGATGAAATGCCCGTCCGAAAAATGGACGGGCGCAGGATCAGCAGCGTGCAGCGAGGTTGGCCCCGTAGGTCATGGACCCCTACCATTCGCCAGTAGTAAACATGAGGCGTTTATTTATGCTGTGCCATAAACATAATAACGCTGTTCGTCGCTGTCACACACCGAGAGCTGCCCGGGTGCTAAAGTTCCATTCCGTTCCCACTTTTTTTTGTTCCTCACCACTACCCAACCATGTACTCACGTATGTTTTCGCTTCGAAACGACAGGATCGACTATGTATGGTTTGTTGTGATTCGAAGCGGCGGTCATTTGCGTTTCCGCTGCCTGTGAGGCTGCACCCGGCAAAACGTTGTTTGGGAAATGTTTTTTGACTTGCGTTGCTCTGTATGTGTGTATTTACGTTTCTTTTCATCTTTCGGTACACCTTCAACGCCTCCTTTGTGCTTCCCAGTTTACGAGCGAACTGTGTGTTCTGGTGGTTACTGTTCGTCCACTAGATGCTATTACCCGACCCGTCCAATTCGATTTATTCGCGTGGACTAACACGCATGGAAAGTGACGCGGTGGATAGAATTGGCAACATGCAAAATCTGTCACGTTAGCCTGAGCTACTTTCAAAACATGAGTGACGGGGAATTGAAGAAATGAAATCTATATAATCGCTTTACGCTTTCTTCTCATCTTCGCTTGACGGGTGGATATGGAAATAATTGCACAACATAAAACATCTACTTAAATAGCTTGGATTGATTTACATACAGGATACATTTATCGAAATCATTGATAGATGATAAACTGCTAAAGCTCAATGTTTAATTTTTATTGGACAAGAAAGCCCTTTCGGTTGCATATTTATCAGATACAGATACGTGATACAGACAAAACAAATAGGTACAAATCGATAAAAATAATGTTCGACGAATCTATCGGGCCGTCGAGGAATCCCGCGATGAAGAACATGCTAGTTCGATGTATTCTCTTTCCTAAGAAAGGCAGCCCGAAGTGTCCCCGCCATCCTTGGATGAAGTCATCAGTGCTATCAGACAGCTGAAATGCAACAAATCAGCTGGCAGTGATGGGTTGGTGGCTGAACTATTCAAGATGGCCGGGAGAGGCTTGCCGCGATTATGCATCGGCTGGTTGTTAGGATATGGGACCAGAAAGAACTACCGGACGACTATAAACACTCTTCTACAGACTCGCGCCCCTTGCTACAGATTTCGTCGGGAGCTACCAAGCTGGATTTGTTGGAGGGAAATCCACTACCGACCAAATCTTCACTCTACGGCAGATCCTCCAGAAGTGCCGGGAGCACCAGATCCCCACGCACCACCTGTTCATCGACTTCAAGGCAGCCTACGACACCATAGATCGTACTGAGCTATGGAACATCTGGAAGCTGGTACGGCTGTTGAGGGCTACAATGGACGGTGTGCAGTGCAAGGTGAGAGTGTCGAACATGCTGTCGGAATCGTTCGAATCTCACAGGGGACTGAGGTAAGGGGACGGACTCTCCTGTTTACTGTTCAACATCGCTCTGGAAGGTGTGATGCGAAGCGCGGGCTTCGACATCCGGGGCACGATTTTCACCCGGTCTCTCCAATTCCTTGGCTTCGCGGATGACATCGATATCACCGGGCGAACATCTGCGGCGGTGTGCGAAGCGTACACCGGATTGAGGATCAATACGACTAAGACAAAGTACCTGCTTGCCTGCTTGGGCTCTGACCGTGATAGAGCACGACTCGGAAGCAGAGTATTAGTTGACGGCGACGATCTCGAGGTAGTAGAGGAGTTCTGCTACCTTGGCAAGATCGTAACTTCGGACAATAACGTAAGCAGCGAAATCCGAAGGCGCATTGTTCAGGGGAATCGTGCCTACTACGGACTCCACAAACTCCTGAGATCCAGAAGACTCCAACAACGCACGAAATGCGCCATATATCGCACACTGATACGGCCGGTAGTCCTCTACGGGCACGAGTCCTGGACTATGCTGGCAGAGGACGCCAATGCACTCGCCATTTTCGAACGGCGGGTGCTACGGACTATCTTTGGCGGTGTGTGCGAGCAGGGCGTGTGGAGAAGGAGAATGAACCACGAGCTAGCTGAGCTGTTTGACGATGCAGACATCCTGACGGTCGTCAAAGCCGGAAGGATACGCTGGTTGGGTCACGTGATGAGGATACCGGATTCATGCCCTGCCAGGAAAGTGCTCGTCAGCGACCCGTTCGGCACGAGGCGCAGAGGAGCACAGCGAGCTCGTTGGCTGGATCAAGTGGAGTCAAACCTGAGGGATATCGGATGCAGCCGGGGGTGGAGGAGTGCAGCCATGGACCGAGTTTCCTGGAAACGGATTGGACACCAGGCTATGTCTATTACACGTGCTCCCTAGGAGCAGGCCACGAAAGAAGACATGTGCCGTGTTGCATTAGGCCAGTCAATTCTTCCTATTTTTCTCGGACACTACAGCCTTGGTACCTTTTGGTCTTAGACAGTATTGACTCTTGTCTCTATAAAACATGATGTTAACTTAAAGTTTTACCTTTCAACCTTTGCTGAAGAATGCTTACATCAGTTTTGATACATAACAAATTCAAATGGAAAAGAATTCGAAATTACACATCAAATATGGACTTGCTCGAGAAAGTTTTAGCTCGATCTGTTTTACAGTTTCTAAACATACTGCTCTGAAAAAAAACGATTGCCATTTTTCGAAAATCCATCTTGCAGCCCTGTGTAGCTACAAATACTGCTATATACCACGTCTGTAGCGTATTGGAAAAAAGATGGCCCAAAATACAATCTAAGCAAATCGTATTAATCATCCATAATGATAATTTAATACATATCAAGCCGAAACTTAACACAACCAGAAGCAAAAACTCCGGTCTCGGAAACATTACTGTTCACGGCAGTCCCTACAACCAGCCGGGCCAGCCATTTCGTAAACAACGCGCACAGGCATCCAAACGTACACCACCTTCAAGGTTCAACCTTTAAGATGATGTTTTTGCTTCCAGTACCGGGAACGTACCGGGAACGTACCACCGGCCAGTCTCCCCTGGCCCCATCGAGCACCACCTTTTTTCCTTACAAAACGGGCAAGGCGAACGGGCTGGGATCGTAAATCAAATTATCGAGCACTAAATAACCCGTTTGCTGGCGGGTGCTGAAAACGAACGACTCCGAAGCGAACCTCCAAAGGTCCGGCCAATGAAAGACTGGACAGGGCCGTACTTGCTAAATTGAATGTTCATACTGTTCCAGCTGTTTCCAACTGCTTGGCTTTCCTGCCTCACTCAATTCACGGTTATGCGATTCATTTCACCCGGGTCCCGTAATCAGGGGATTACATTTTCACTATCACCAGGCACGCGAAACCCATCGTCTGTGGTGCAGAAACCGGGAGAGACCGAGGGGAGCGTGAACGAAACGAAACGAAAAGCCTCACCCGGATCCGCTCCCACCGACAAAGAGTGACCCTGTGAGCTTTCGTGAGCTGTGCGTTTCGGTGGTGCGCCTGCTTCGATGAGTTCATCTTTCGGCACCCAGGTTGCTATGACACACGCCGCATCCATTGCCCAAGGTGGTGGTGGTGGTGGTGCTTTCGCGCGCAACGGCAGGACAGAGCAGAGCGGCGAAAATTAAGCCATAACCGAGGGTGAAAAAGCAATACTCGCCCTACGCTCCCTCCGAAACGAACGGGGTTTGGGCACACTTTCCAGCGGGAAGCAATAAATTAAATATCCCATCCCACGTCTAGCTTTTGGGACGAAATTCGAACAAACGTCGCAGACTTTTCTTTTGCTTTTGCTTTTCTTGGCCCGCTTCGTGCCCGTTTGGTTTTTCTCGAAGAGTCTCGCTTCGCTGCTCCCAAAAACCGACCGCCGAATGGTTCATTCTATTACTAGCAGTTTCGATTATCTTCTTTTCGTTTCACCTTTTTTCTTTCGCTTTTCTTACATTTAATCGCAACTTTTCCTTCCAAGGGAAGCATCTGCCGTTTTTCCGTTTTTGTGTGCGTTTTTTTCTTTTGGGTTTTGTTTCTTTCACATTCACTTACTGCCCGTGTTACTAATCATCCTTGTGGAGCTCAATGTCACCGCTCGCTTGCCGTCCCGTTCTGCTGACAGTTTTCCAATATTCCAAGCGCGAAGCATCGATACCGGAGCGCGTAATCTTGAAATTAAAGCTAACTTTTAAACCACCAAACAAAAAACCCGGGGATGGTTACGGTGTTCAACGATATTCTTAAATTTCTAGAAGCTTTTTTACGTCTTTTTTTTGTACTTTTTCCGTTTCTATTGCACCCGCTTTTCTCGTCCATTCTCGGCGCCATTGCATACCGCGCAAGATAATTTATCAATATTGATAGCGGGCGTCGGGCAGGAACACCGATGAACGAGCCAGGTGCACACGCTTCACGCTGTCGGGATATTGCAATTAAATCGACTCACCAGCGTCACGGACCGGCCACATGATCGTCTATAGCAAACAAATTAAATTTACTTTTTGGAAAATATTGTACCACGGCATACACACCCGCTAACACACTATGGGCGAACATTTAATTGCATTTATTGATCAATGATCAGCAGTTTCGGAATGGAGTGTGGGAAATTGATATTGATGCCCGGGGTAGAGGGCGAACGCTTTAGCTATTCAAATCGATTCAACCATTAGGTAGAAACCAGCATACATCCATAACATGGCCAGACAGATTAATATGTAGCCAGGCATTTGTTTTTCGTGCTATTTCGGTATTGAAGTTGCTTTCCATCATTTGCTTGTTTCGTAGTATTAAAACGAATTTTATGATTTTGATTCTGTAACGAATGATTTTTATTTATTTTATTTATTTCTTCTTCAGTTATCCAGCTGTCGTTAGCCTACATAACAAGATTTTCAACGCATGTTTAACGCACTATGAAATACTACACTATAAACTTAAACATTGTACCGTAGTAATGGAATAAATAACACGTCAAACTAAGCTATGCAAAATGGTCCGTATACTTAAACTTAAACTTAAATAGAAATCGACATTGTTATCTAGCGAGCTGTAGACTTGTACCATTTTGCACCAAAATTAGTCGTTCTGAAATCTGTGTTTAAAAATGCCCTAGGTCGTAGTATCCTACTAGGTGCCTGAATACTAATCTTCTACAGAATCGACGGGGCGTCAATATTACTTACTTACTTAACAGGCGCTACAACCGCTTCGCGGTCTTGGCCTGCTGCAACAATCCTCGATACCGCTCACGGTCTAGCGCCGTCGTCTGCCAATCCATTATCCCGGCCATTCTGGCGGACGCATCGACGCCATCACTCCATCTCAGTTTGGGCCTACCACGCCTCCTCTGTCCATGTGGACGGCCTAAAAGGACTTTACGGGCTGGTTCGTCCGGTGCCATTCTCATGACATGACCAGCCCACCGGAGCCTGGCGAGCCTAATTCGCTGCGCGATGGTGAGTTCACCGTACAGCTCGTAGAGCTCGTCATTGTAGCGGCTCCTCCATTGTCCTTCCACACATACGGCGACAAAAATCCTTCTGAGCGTCTTCCTCTCGAACGCGGCTAAGAGGGTTTCGTCAGTTTTGGACAGAGTCCATATCTCAGAGGCGTATATGAGTACTGGGACTATAAAGGTTTTGTACAGTCCCAGCTTCGTCCGTCGCGACAGGTATTTTGAGTGGAGAAGTTTCCTCAGGCTGTAGTATGACCGGTTGGCAGCCAGCACCCTTGCGCGCAACTCAACGTCTATGTTGTTGTCGGTGCTGACCTTTGACCCCAGATAGGTGAAGTTTTGAACGACTTCGAAGGTGCGATCACCTATCTGTACATCATCCCTGCGTAAATCGGTGTTTGTTAGCAGGGCCGCTGGTGGTGCCACCATCATTTTGGGTTTTTGCCTCGTTGATCTCCAACCCGAGGTTCAGTGCCGCATGCCCGATCCTTTGTGTAAGCTTCTGCTACATAGGAGAGCCTCAAACCAATGATGTCTATGTCATCAGCGTATGCCAAGATCTGGAGTGACTTATAGAAGATGGTCCCCGAAGTTTCCACCTCCGAGTCTCGAATGGCCCTCTCTAGTGCCAGATTGAATAGGAGAAAAGTAAGCCCGTCTCCCTGGTGCAGACTCTTGGTGGTAGCTAAGGGCCCTGAGAGTTTTTCATCCACCTTATTGCGTCGTATAGTTTTAACCTGGCTATGCTATCGTATGCGGCTTTAAAATCTATGAAGAGATGATAAGAGTGTAGCTGCTGCTCTGCCATCTTCTCCAAGATTTGCCGCATGGTGAATATCTGGTCAGTGGTTGATTTTCCGTTTCGGAATCCTCTCTGATAGTTTCCAACTATCTCTTCAACGAATGGAACAAGCCTGTCTTGTATAACTAGGGAGAGAATCTTGTAGGCGGTATTCAACACCGTAATACCCCTGTAATTGCTGCACTCTAGCTTGTCTCCCTTCTTGTATATGGGGTAGATGATGCCGAGATTCCAATCACAAGGCATCGATTCGCTATCCCATACCTCAGTAATAATTTGATGAATTTCCTGTTCGAGTGCTGCACCACCGTTTTTGATCAGCTCGGCTACTATTCCGTCGGTACCTGGTGCCTTGTTGTTCTTGAGCCGACGGATGGCCTTTCGTGGCTGTAGTGACCGGAGCGCTTTTAATATCATCTGTTCGTAGTGGTCTGCTAGTGTGAGTCTGCTGTCTAAGAGGACGCCTAGGTCACGAACTACCTTTGAACGGGGGACAGAGGAACCAGCTATTCTGTAATCGAATTCATTCGGAACTCTTTTTCTTGAAAACGATATTACTGTACATTTGTTTATGTTGACACGCATCAAATGCACGCATTAAAAATTATCGATTTTGAGTGAGAAATTATAAAACATGTTCTCTAACTAAAACAACGTTTCTTAAAAGAATGTTGTACTCCCCGCTTCGTAACGATTCCACATGAAGCTGTACAACTTGTGCTATAAATTTATTTTGCTAATTAAATCAGTTTTTTTCCCCGTGCACCGATCATATAAATCAAATTTGCAAATCCCACTTTCTGTGTGTGTGTGTGGTTCTCATTTTCCTTCCCTTTTTTTTGCAACCCCATAAAGCACCAGCACCAGTATGCTAGAATCCGCGCCAAATCTTACCAAAGCCACGAGCTTAAAACTAATTATTGCTTTATACGATGCCTAACTGTTTCCATTATCCGGTCGATGGAAAAGAAATTAAGACACATTTAATCCCGAACACCGGTCCACAACGGCTAGGAAAAATCAAACGCCTTCCTACCGAGCAAAGCAGCAAACGGCGCGGAAGCTTTTCCGCGCCGAATCGCTACTAGAATGCTTTCTCAGCCTGTGTGCCCCGACCGGTTCCGGTAAAAGGGAAGTGGTTCGAAACAAAACGACCAAACAAAAAATACGCGAAGCAGCGTAAAACTTTCCGCTAGAGAGAGAGAGCAAAAAAAACAAAACTTCATCAAAATTGGAATGCGCAAGGAAGTGGCAGCTGCAATGCCCGAACCCGAACATAATCGCCCAAGGAACCGCCGATAATCGGAGGCGATGGAAATTGAAGACGAAGCGGTTTTAAGCACTGCTTAACGAAACATCACAAACTTTTGCTTATCCATGTCCGGGGCACAAGAGTGTGGTTATGTAAATGTGTATGTGTGTGTGTGTGTGTTCGAGAGTGAGAGAGTAAGAGAGAGCGAGAGCTGTGTAAAGAAAAAAAAAACTAAAGGAACAAAGTACAAGGCCTGCGATACAACGAGATTGAGGACCTTCCGTGGCAAAAACTTTGGTTTGTTTCGGGTATCCAGGCCAAACGTGCACCCGGTCACAGTCAAAAGTGAAATAGTTTAAATGAAAAACTTGAATTGTTGGGGTTTTTCTTTTCACCGTACCTTGCCGCACTATAATTCCGTCGCCGTACTGCTTGCGTGGTATTTGCAGATTTGGTAAAATCGGCCCTCCATAATGAGTGCCCTGTTCGGTGAGCTTTCGTAAGGGCGTTAGAATTTGAAGTCCACCGTGCGTCGTTGCAATTAAAACTTTAATTCCTCATTTTGCGCTCTATTGCATGCTTTTGATTGCTTGTAGTGAGAGTTTGTTAAACATTTTGCTTGTAATTGTAAGTGTTGTAAAATGGATTGAATTGCGTTAAGCGATCGGCTTTCAATTCAATATCCAAAGGTGTCCCGGTTGGTACAATAATAAGTTTTTTTTTTCATTTATTTATAGAGGCTTTGGGTCTTAGAGACCTCATTCGCCTCTTTTCTGTCTATTGTTGCATGTGTGGTATAACTATTGCGAGTGTGGCTAATCTATTACATGTAATTCTTATATTGGTAAAACTATTGTGCGTTGAATTTAAATTTCTCGGTACAGGTTGCTGATGCGTAAAAATTCTGCTGTTGTTTGTCGGGTGATAGTATGATGGCTAGGTCGGTATCAAGTTGGCAGGTGGCTCGGTGTGTAGTTTATCCATGGCAATCGGTAAGGATGTGACGCACCGTAATGTCGACGCCACAGAAACTGCAAAGTGGTGGACTGGATCTATCGAGAAGGTAGGAGTGTGTCAGGCGGGTGTGACCGATGCGAAGGCGGGAAAGGACTCGTTGAATGTGGCTGGAATCGGGATCATCCCAAGGTCCTGTGTTGTGCTTGATGGAGCGGAGTTTTGTAGAGAGGTCTAGGTTGTGCCAAGTGGTGTTCCAGTGTTGAGCGACTATTGCGTTAGTGAAGCGGATGGTGTCTCGGCGTGAAAGAGCGCTGTGTGGCTCGGCTGGACGGAGCCGACCCTCGTTGGCCAGTCGATCGGCTTTCTCATTTCCGTCGATTCCGGAATGACCCGGAATCCAACAGAAGGTTATTGCAGGTGATGATGGGATGTCGTCAAGGAGCTGGATGTGGGGGTCTTTGGAGAGGCCGTGTTCAAGGGCGGTCAGAACACTGGCACTGTCGGTGAAGATGACGTTCGGAATGTCGGTCCGAAGTCCTTCTTCGGCGGCAAGTCGTATGGCTATTGCTTCGACTGAAAAGATAGATGTATGGTTAGGAAGTTTGATGGCGCAGTTGTCGTGGTTGGAATGGATTCCACAGCCGGCTAACACCCGATTAACGGAGCCATCTGTGAAGATGTGGTGATGGTGCTGGCATGTAGTTCGGATCAGGTGCGTAAAGGTGCTATTGGCGATGTGGCTGCTTTTTTCCGGTTCCCCGGAGTAGGTTTTTAAGTTCCCAGTCAATGGCAGGAGTGCGATGATACCAGGGACGTATTCCCCGGCGGGTGGATTGGATGATCGGAGGGAGCTGGTGGTTGATGAGTTGTTGCAGGACGGTGTTAGCTCTGGTAATGAGGGCAGTTGCGTCGACTCCTTTCTCAAGGATTCGAGCTGCAGCTGCGGCAAGTCTATTGATGATGATCGCAGAGGAGGGAAACGATCGGGCTGGTGACAAATGCACCAGTGGAGTAGCGGATGGCAGTGTGGTAGACGGGAGCTACTCTCTTCTCGAAGATTGCTCTCTCGCGGGAAACAATCTCGATGCCGTAGAGTAGTTTGGGTAGGAGCCAAGCGTTGATGATGCGGTTCAGGGTTGTGCGGGAGGCCCTAGCTTTGCCGGTTCCGAGCATCCGGAACAGGTTCAGCCGGGTGTTGGCTTCCTTCTGAACCCTGTTGGAATGAGGAATAAAAGAAAGGCGTCTATCGAAGATAACGCCGAGTATGTCGGCTGTCCGAGTGTTAGGTATTGGTGTTTTGTTGTATGTGATGGGTCGTCGGTGTTTGCAGAAAGAGTGTTTGCAGATATGGAGGATTTTGGATTTGGTGTGTGATATTTCATAGCCCGTCCGTCTCGACCACTGCCCAATCTTGTCAACCCCTGTTTGAAGGAGTTTACGAGATTCGCAAGCGGAACGAGACGAAGAGGCCAGGATGATATCGTCTGCATAAAGGAAGGTTTCTATTTCTGTGGGAATGGAGCTAAAAAGAGATTCCATGGTAATAAGGAAGAGGGTAGGGGAGAGAATGGCTCCTTGCGGAACACCATTCTCCAGTGTGTATGGGTTGGATAGTTCGGTTCCTATTAATACTCTAAATGTCCGGTCCGTGAGGAAGCTTTCAATGAACTTGGTTAAAAGTCCACCAAAGCCCCAACGGGACAGTTGTACAAGGATGGCATGACGCCAGGTGGTACAATTATAAGTGAAAATCTTCCGATGTTCAGCGCAACGGAACAAATGTGTGTGAAAGTATGGCATTTAAATGGAATAAAAATTCCACCCGATGTGAATCCATTACAACAATTTACAAATAAATACTGGCACATCCAATCGCATATCTTCACCCGATCACCTGTGTAAGGTAAAATTTCAAAGTACGTGAACACACTCTACACCGACAAGCGGGGCCGTCAGCTGGCCGTTTAAAGTTATGCAGCAGCCCTGCCCCAAATGACCCGAAATGGCGATGCGACGAAAACCAAAGCAATCACACGTGCTGCAGCTGCGCAACTGCAATCGGAATTGCATTTAAACGGTGGAATGCACGATTTTCGCCGTGCCGGATTTCCGTGCATCTCGTCCGCCACTGGAAAAGGAACAGCACGCCGCGTTTACATCCCTAGTAATGACAGTGTAATGAGACGCCTTTTGTGGTAATGTCATGATCATTTCGTTTAATGGAAGAAATCAATTATCCATCTCGTGGCAGCTGTCGCCGGCGCAATGGAAACGGGCTTCTTTTTGTTTTACTTGCCATTTCATGTTTCCTAGCTATGTTTTTCGACTCCAATGGTTGAGTGTTTTCGTGTTTTGTTGTACACTATTTCCTTACCGCTTTCTACCGCTCTTGTCACACTTAACTATTTTAATGTTTTGGCTTGTCTTTTTTGCATCCTCCAACGTAATGTAGCACATGGTTTGAAAGTGTTACCAAGCTTAAGCCTTAAACCCGAGCAGGAATAAAAAGAGATCATGTAATTTGAATACATCATAATGATAACAATCAGGAGTGCGCGTGTACGCCTCATTAAACATCTCGAATGCATCGCCACGGATACCGACGGCGGCCGTGCAGGGCGTACTTGGCAAGGCCCGGGACCATATTTGATTGCCGGAGTAAACACTCACATAAAACATGTAAACCGGCCCGGTTGCGGTACGAGCGAGCGAGCAAAATTTCCGCTACAACAACGCAAAACCTTATCGTGCAAATTATTTTCCCGTCCGCAACTCTTTTCCCATGCGCACCTCCCGGGACACCGGTGCTTTGTTTGAAGCAATGTAAAAACCTCATTTCATTTCGATTCCACCCCAACTCTCCACCGAAACCGGGGAGAGAGCTTTTTTTTGTGTCGCGTACGAACGTACCGCATATGTTATGTGCTTAATCAAAGATGCAAATTTTTGGCCCAGTGTACAAAGATGTTGCTGTTTTTTTTTTTCGCTCACGGTCTGTTTGCGATATACGCGCAGTATATCAGTGTGGCAGCTTTTGCTTTCCCTATCATATTTGCCTGCGATGGCGGAAAATGTGAGGGTTTGTGCTTTTTTTTTCTCCACCCTCTGACAAACGGTAACGAGCTCGGAAAACAAATAGAAACGCGGACGAACGCTCATCATCCCCGTGCACTGCGGGAAGGTGCGCTGAAGGCGCCAAGCGATATAAATAAGAATAACCATCATCGTTAAGTCACGGCGCGACGAGAGCGACGGGCGGGGGCCAAACACACAAAAATACTGAGAGGCTGCCGCTATAAAAATATTGTTATAAACTGTAGTCAGCGATGAAAAAGCTGGACCAGTCTCGATGATTGTGGCTTTGCGGGGCAAATAATGGGTTAGGAAAATAACGATCTCTTCATCGGAACGCGTACGGCAGAACAGAGATTCCACCCGCGCCATCCAATCGACCGAGCACAGTGTATAACCAAACTTTCCTACACATTATCAATATCAATTATTATTGACATAAAAAGAGATTCTGCCGACACACGCCCGAATTCGTCCCATCAACCGACCCAAACATCCAACAGAAGCAGAAAAAAGAATGCCTCGCTCACCGTCCAGACCGAATGCACCTAACCATAAAGTCATAAAGTTAATCCTTCTCAAAACAACCTACACACTGACCGTACTTTGTTGTCGTCCGCACTACGACGGTCACACCGCAAGCCGATAAACGATCCTCGCCGAATGGCTTTGTTTTGCTACCGCACGGTTTTTGCCACCACCCATCATAACGATCGCCGGCAGCATTCAATCTTTTGACTGCTTCATAATCGACACCGGGAGACTGGGCGATGTTTTTGTGTCGCTTGTGGCAAGCATAAGCAGCTTGGTTGACGTTCTATTTTGGGGGAGGTAGTTCGTAAAAAAAAACTTGGGGAACAGGTCGAATGAGGTGGCAGGGTAAGTGAGGCAGAATGGTGGGAAGCATTCTACGCGAATTTCCTTCATCATCACCACATAAGGGCACGGTGCTTGTTGAGGTATCGCGGTAGCAACAAAGCGAATCTTACCTAGAAGTCAGTGGTCGGCAATTCCTTACAAAACAGCTGGTTCTTTTTTTTGCGATTTCCACAGCGAAGCTTTTAGATGTATGTAACATAAACTCATGTCCAGTTAGTGATTTTGACATCTGTTACCACTTGATAACTGCGCGTTCCACGTTGATGCTCGTCTATCACTTCATTACACTTCACCAACTACGATAAAGAACCTCAAATTAATAGGGGCACAGCAGGAAACTTGAGCATTCGAACATGAATGAGAAAGCTCTCGTGAAGACGCGGATTCAAGGTGGTCGTTGTCAAATGAAGCTTTCTTACAATAAATATGTTTACACACATAGAAGCAACATAAATTACTTATTTAACAAAACAATTTTTAAAATGGCGTGTAATTTACCGCGATGCCCCGAGGCCGATAGGATTGGATGGAGGAACAATGCGACGAAGCATAGTACCCGCTTGCCGGAGGCTCTGAACGTGATAGAGCACGACTCGGAAGCAGAGTATTAGTTGACGGCAACGATCTTGACGTAGTAGAGGAGTTTTGCTAGCTTGGCACGATCGTAACTTCGGACAACAACGTAAGCAGCGAAATCCGAAGGCGCATTGTTCAGGGGAATCGTGCCTACTACGGGCTCCACCGAACTCCTGAGATTCAGAAGACTCCAACAACGCACGAAATGCGAAGTACAGATTATGTGGCATCGACATTTACCGTGTATCCTCTATCAAGGACCTCGGTGTTTGGTTAGATACGAAACCCACATTCAATGATCATTTGGATTGCACTCTCGACAAAGCTAACCGAATGTTGGGCCTCATCACCCGTTTCTCTTCTAATGTTCGTGATCCTTTTTGTCTGAAGGCATTGTATTGTTGCTGGGTGCGATCGATCCTTGAATATGCTTGCGTGGTTTGGTCGCCAACGTTGGTGACGGCGATGGCTAGGTTAGAGCGTGTCCAGCGCAAGTTCACGAGACTTGCAACTCGGCGGTTTCTCTCGGGTTATCCCGAGGCGACTGTTCCCTCCTATCCCTAACGCTGTCGCTTACTAGGCCATAATTCGATGCAAACCCGTCATTCAAACTTCCAATCGTCCTTTACTGCAGGACTTCTGTCCAATTCCATTGATACCCCTTCACTGCTCTCCTCCATCTCTCTTTACGCACCTTCTCGTCACCTGCGTATGAGACCCCCTCTCCATATCCCAACAAGGCTTACGAGTTACGGCCAGAATGATCCTCTCCTTAGAGCGCAAGTAGCATTTAATAACTCTCAGAATCTGTTTGACTATCATATCCCGTTGTCTTTGTTTCGCTCCCGTCTCCATGCTTCCTCTTCCCTATCCTTTCCTTAAGTTAGTTTAAGATACATTGTTTAGCCGTTAAGGCAGACTACTGTTAAGAAGTAAATAAATAAAATAAAATGCGCCATATATTGCATATTCATACGGCCGGTAGTCCTCTACGGGCACGAGTCCTGAACTACGCTGGCTGTTAGGCGATGCAGACATCCTGACGGCTGCCAAAGCCGGAAGGATACGCTGGTTCGGGCACGTGATGAGGATGCACCAGACCTGAGGGAGATCGGATGCAGCCGGCGGTGGAGGAGTGCAACCATGGACCGTGTTTCCTGGAGAACGATTGGACACCAGGCCATGTCTACTAGACGTGCTCCGTAGGAGGCCAGGCCGAGAATGAAGAAGAGAGAGAAGAGTTTATCGCGATCTTCGATATCCGCAGTTTTCTATATTTTCTAGAGTTAAAATTATAGGTTTTCTCCAATCTAAACCACTTACGTACAGTACTTTCAGCAGTTCAGCAGTTCTGCAGTTCTGTCGAGATTTTAATCCACACTTATCCACATCCACAGAATTGTTGCTGAGTCAGGCATTATCAGCTGTCGTGTTTGAATTGATCGATTAGTGTATTTCACTAGCTTTTATAAGTGCTCGTTGTTATAGTTGCTACCGATGGTTCCATTCAATGTCCGCGTTACCAACCACTGGCTAAACCACAAGCACTGGAAGAGAGAAAAAAAAAGCCTCTAAACCATCCTGCCGGCTTCCGGTTGCTGACATCGTCACAGTTAACCCTGTGCCCTCGCTGTGGTGGCTGTGTGCGAATTGTGATTTGTGACGGTGGTGGTGATCCATGTTTTTGTTTGCTGGGGGGGGAGTGGGTCATCAAAATTTACACCCTCATGGTGCTGTTGCTCCGGAAAAGGATGGGAACGGAAGTTTGGTTTTTTTTACGGCTTACCAAGACTTTTTTTTACCGCCTCCCCAACTTAATGTCCTTTTCGCAATATCTAACGACGTGCTCGGCAGACCCGCCAGGATCCCATTCTCCGCGGGATATCGAGTGGTTCTATTTTATGCGTGTGTTTCCGTCCGAGTTCCGTGCCTTCGCCGCTTCGATCCGCTCGCCCTGTTCCCTGCTAGCTTCCGAAAATGTAATCGGAAGTTGCTGAGCACTTCCCGTCGTCGGCGCTTGCCAGCAGTCCATTACGGCGCGCTAAAGGAAAGGATTATATGAGGGACCACACCGGAAGGAGGACCAGGGACAGCTTCAACCGGAGCTCTCGAGACACTTCCACGGTAGGAAGTTTCTGTTTTCCGTTTGCCTGAGCGTAACCTTTTACCACCTCCAGGCTCTTTATAAAATTTATGCTAAACAAATTAAAGCCATTAGATTTTATGAGATTGGTTTTTCTGCTCGCTCCACTGCCGCCTCCAATGCGATGCGCCTTTTCTAAAGCACGCTTTTCCCCCTCATGGTTTCATCTTCGGGGCTGATATTTGAAGGTAGCTCCGTCGAGCTGTCCGTTTGATGCGTTTGACCTTACCCCCGTCGGATCCGGTAGACCGTCCCATCGGACCCATGGTAGAAAGGAAGATGGAAAATTTGGCCAAGATGTAAAAAATATGACCCGTTTCATAAAGAGTTATGGAATAATGACAGGCGCCGGATGGTGGCTACGGGGTCTACGGTTCTGTACGGGACCGTGCGATGGTGTGGCGTGAGTTTGTGTGTATTTACTTTTTGTTTCCTCACACACCACCACCGCCATCACTCCACGCCCCACTCGTACGCTTTACAAAGCCACACGTTTTTCTTCGTTTTGGTTAGTGGATTGTACAGTTTGGATTCCAACCGGACGTAGATTGATGTTTATTTTAGCCCTAAACCTCCCACCGGCAAACAGTTTCGCCACCGCAGCTAAAACGATGCTCAAAGATTTCTTGAAGTTTGTCTTCAATTTATTTTTATTATCATATTTTTTCCGTAATTCTTTTTTATTTCTTACTCCATACCGTTCGCCTTCGCTTTCTTGTTGGGCCACAAAGTCTTCAAAGGGGGTTCGCAATGTAATCTTGGAGAATTGGAGAATACGCGTCTACTGGATGGAGCAGAGGATCGATCCCGCTCTTCACCGTTTACTCCTTTTGCGTTCCATTTCTTGTGGATGTGGTGGTGCAGATTAAACGAAGCTCATAAATATCGCCTAAAATCTCATCCTTGCGCCAGCTTAACGTTCATCATTTGTGCTCTCGCCCCTCCTGTAGGGTTTCTAGCTGGCTGATGATTCTATGGCCTGGCGCAAACGAACCGGCGGGATGTAACGGAAATCGGAAAAAAGAAATATGCCCAAATAAAGGACACCACTCTGAAGGTGGGAAGAGGAGGCCAGCGGCCGGGAATATAAATAATGCAATTCCAGACCAAGCTTCCCGGTGCGGTTTTGTAACTGGAGGGTTAAAAATGGAATCCATCGTCGCCTGCCAGCAGCAAATGAATGCTTTCCCGGGTTGCACTCATCCTCTTCGTGCTTCGTTGGGTTTTCACGCGTTTCTCCTGTCATACCACACAAAAAGTTGTCCCGCTTTGTGGGAAGTCAGTGAATTTTGGTTGGTTTGTCCCCCCTCAATTTCCGACACGGGATAAAACAGCCAACATCTTGTTTTGAGGATAATTTTATTCCGTCCAATCCCGAAACACGCCACAATTGGCAACAAACAACACCAACCATCTTCCGAGAAACTCTTTTCCCGGCTGAGGTGGATGCATTTATTTTTTATTTTTATATTATCTTCTGTGACAGCATATGATGGCGAGCGTGTGTTTGGGAAAGCGGCGGCAGCACCATCACCACCACCCGAGCGTGCCGAGTGGTATGACCTCCGATCCGCCAAACGATGATAGACGAGCATCCGAGGATGGTAGAGTGTAGAGCATTTACCGTGGTTCATAAGCAGCTGCCCTACAAAGTGGCCCACACCGTGCTCCGGTCGGTACGGGACCGTACCGGTAGGCCGTTCTGTTACGGCTAAGTATTATTTATGTGTACGTCATCGGGCTAGGGATAAATTGTGACTTTGCCGTTACCATTAGCGAAAATGTCACCCTGTTATGACAGTCACTTGAGCGTGAGCGTGCGGCTGCGGCGACGCACGGAAAAGATCAGAGTGGAATTTATGCGTATTATTAATGATGCCGTGGGCTCGAGTGCCGCCTGTCTACGATAAGTCTTCAAAGTTAGGTAAAATGGTACAACCCAACGTGATTACATAAGTGATGCATTGATTGCCAAGCGTGTGTGTGTGTGTGTGCGTGCATGCGTTGGATTTTGTTGGATAATAATTATGATTAGGCTCACTGGCCGTACGGTTTATCTTTGCCACCACCTACAGAAGAATTTCTTTTTCGAGGCACTAGTAAAAAAGGTTTTGATTTTTTCATGCATGATTTAGTTTTAGTTTAGAACAAATGGCGTAGGATATTGGGCATCATTTCCACATATTTGTGGAATAATTATTTTTTATGATAATTGAGTATTTAAATTAACGTAGAGTGTAGTACTAGCATGCTAGGTAGTGGCGGGATCAAACATGGGCGGAATGGCGGCGTAGGGTTTCGTCCTTAAAGGGTCCTCGTCATTCATGAGGATTCATACTTAAAGGGTCCCCGTTATTCGTGGGTTTTCATCAACTTAGAAACCTCTCCATTTTAAGAATCCTAAAAACTTTGTTGTATATTTGTATAGCATGTTGCTCGTTCGTCACATATGTCTTAACGAGTAATTTTAAAAGAAATTACACAAACACTGACGTACAACATTCTTCTTCTTCTTCTCCCTTTTTTTCTTTCTCTTCTTCGTTTAACGACTTGCTAGGTCAAGTCGGTCATTTAATGACTTTCTAGACTTATTAAACCACGTGTTAGATGGTCAGTTGTAAAAAATCTGTTGTCATAACCTTGTCGTCTCAAAGATTCTGTGGTTTTATAAAAAGTAGACCAAGAACGGGGTAGGATCCCTGTAAAGGGACACATAGGCTCTTCTACCCAACTCCTATTCCTGTATCAAAGCTTGGGTAAACAGGCCAATCCCAACCCCTTGGGCGGATGGTGGAGCACGGCTGAACAGGAGGGGGGGTGGACAGACTGGGTAACCAGACTGTCTGAACGTCGGGTGGGTTACCAGACGAAAAACCAAACCACCACGAGGCCCTCCAGAGGTACTGGGGGCTTGAGCGCAGGGCCAGTCACCCTGCCTCAAGTAAACAACGGACTACGGAAAGCTTAAGAAATTTCTCGAGACCCGGACCCAACGATTCTGGTGTTGAATACCGCCTGCAAGATTCTCTCCCTAGCTATACAAGATAGACTTGTCCCATTCGTTGAAGAGATAGTTGGAAACTATCAAAGAGGATTCCGAAACGGAAAATCAACCACTGACCAGATATTCACCGTGCTCCAAATCTTGGAGAAGATGGCGGAGCAGCAGCTACACTCTTATCATCTCTTCGTAGATTTTAAAGCCGCAAAACTGTACGACGCAATGAGGTGGATGGAAAACTATCAGGGTCCTTTGCTACCACCGAGGGTCTGCACCAGGGAGACGGGCTTACTTGTCTCCTATTCAATCTGGCACTAGAGAGGATCATAGGAGACTCGGAGGTGGAAACTTCGGGGACCATCTTCTATAAGTCACTCCAGATCTTGGCATACGCTGATGACATAGACATCATTGGTTTGAGGCTCTCCTATGTAGCAGAAGCTTA
>KZ061856.1:155890-189207 GCA_002091835.1 Anopheles maculatus
TATGGAATAATGACAGGCGCCGGATGGTGGCTACGGGGTCTACGGCTCTGTACGGGACCGTGCGATGGTGTGGCGTGAGTTTGTGTGTATTTACTTTTTGTTTCCTCACACACCACCACCGCATACACTCCACGCCCCACTCCACGTACGCTTTACAAAGCCACACGTTTTTCTTCGTTTTGGTTAGTGGATTGTACAGTTTGGATTCCAACCGGACGTAGATTGATGTTTATTTTAGCCCTAAACCTCCCACCGGCAAACAGTTTCGCCACCGCAGCTAAAACGATGCTCAAAGATTTCTTGAAGTTTGTCTTCAATTTATTTTTATTATCATATTTTTTCCGTAATTCTTTTTTATTTCTTACTCCATACCGTTCGCCTTCGCTTTCTTGTTGGGCCACAAAGTCTTCAAAGGGGGTTCGCAGTGTAATCTTGGAGAATTGGAGAATACGCGTCTACTGGATGGAGCAGAGGATCGATCCCGCTCTTCGCCGTTTACTCCTTTTGCGTTCCATTTCTTGTGGATGTGGTGGTGCAGATTAAACGAAGCTCATAAATATCGCCTAAAATCTCATCCTTGCGCCAGCTTAACGTTCATCATTTGTGCTCTCGCCCCTCCTGTAGGGTTTCTAGCTGGCTGATAATTCTATGGCCTGGCGCAAACGAACCGGCGGGATGTAACGGAAATCGGAAAAAAGAAATATGCCCAAATAAAGGACACCACTCTGAAGGTGGGAAGAGGAGGCCAGCGGCCGGGAATATAAATAATGCAATTCCAGACCAAGCTTCCCGGTGCGGTTTTGTAACTGGAGGGTTAAAAATGGAATCCATCGTCGCCTGCCAGCAGCAAATGAATGCTTTCCCGGGTTGCACTCATCCTCTTCGTGCTTCGTTGGGTTTTCACGCGTTTCTCCTGTCATACCACACAAAAAGTTGTCCCGCTTTGTGGGAAGTCAGTGAATTTTGGTTGGTTTGTCCCCCCTCAATTTCCGACACGGGATAAAACAGCCAACATCTTGTTTTGAGGATAATTTTATTCCGTCCAATCCCGAAACACGCCACAATTGGCAACAAACAACACCAACCATCTTCCGAGAAACTCTTTTCCCGGCTGAGGTGGATGCATTTATTTTTTATTTTTATATTATCTTCTGTGACAGCATATGATGGCGAGCGTGTGTTTGGGAAAGCGGCGGCAGCACCATCACCACCACCCGAGCGTGCCGAGTGGTATGACCTCCGATCCGCCAAACGATGATAGACGAGCATCCGAGGATGGTAGAGTGTAGAGCATTTACCGTGGTTCATAAGCAGCTGCCCTACAAAGTGGCCCACACCGTGCTCCGGTCGGTACGGGACCGTACCGGTAGGCCGTTCTGTTACGGCTAAGTATTATTTATGTGTACGTCATCGGGCTAGGGATAAATTGTGACTTTGCCGTTACCATTAGCGAAAATGTCACCCTGTTATGACAGTCACTTGAGCGTGAGCGTGCGGCTGCGGCGACGCACGGAAAAGATCAGAGTGGAATTTATGCGTATTATTAATGATGCCGTGGGCTCGAGTGCCGCCTGTCTACGATAAGTCTTCAAAGTTAGGTAAAATGGTACAACCCAACGTGATTACATAAGTGATGCATTGATTGCCAAGCGTGTGTGTGTGTGTGTGCGTGCATGCGGTGGATTTTGTTGGATAATAATTATGATTAGGCTCACTGGCCGTACGGTTTATCTTTGCCACCACCTACAGAAGAATTTCTTTTTCGAGGCACTAGTAAAAAAGGTTTTGATTTTTTCATGCATGATTTAGTTTTAGTTTAGAACAAATGGCGTAGGATATTGGGCATCATTTCCACATATTTGTGGAATAATTATTTTTTATGATAATTGAGTATTTAAATTAACGTAGAGTGTAGTACTAGCATGCTAGGTAGTGGCGGGATCAAACATGGGCGGAATGGCGGCGTAGGGTTTCGTCCTTAAAGGGTCCTCGTCATTCATGAGGATTCATACTTAAAGGGTCCCCGTTATTCGTGGGTTTTCATCAACTTAGAAACCTCTCCATTTTAAGAATCCTAAAAACTTTGTTGTATATTTGTATAGCATGTTGCTCGTTCGTCACATATGTCTTAACGAGTAATTTTAAAAGAAATTACACAAACACTGACGTACAACATTCTTCTTCTTCTTCTCCCTTTTTTTCTTTCTCTTCTTCGTTTAACGACTTGCTAGGTCAAGTCGGTCATTTAATGACTTTCTAGACTTATTAAACCACGTGTTAGATGGTCAGTTGTAAAAAATCTGTTGTCATAACCTTGTCGTCTCAAAGATTCTGTGGTTTTATAAAAAGTAGACCAAGAACGGGGTAGGATCCCTGTAAAGGGACACATAGGCTCTTCTACCCAACTCCTATTCCTGTATCAAAGCTTGGGTAAACAGGCCAATCCCAACCCCTTGGGCGGATGGTGGAGCACGGCTGAACAGGAGGGGGGGTGGACAGACTGGGTAACCAGACTGTCTGAACGTCGGGTGGGTTACCAGACGAAAAACCAAACCACCACGAGGCCCTCCAGAGGTACTGGGGGCTTGAGCGCAGGGCCAGTCACCCTGCCTCAAGTAAACAACGGACTACGGAAAGCTTAAGAAATTTCTCGAGACCCGGACCCAACGATTCTGGTGTTGAATACCGCCTGCAAGATTCTCTCCCTAGCTATACAAGATAGACTTGTCCCATTCGTTGAAGAGATAGTTGGAAACTATCAAAGAGGATTCCGAAACGGAAAATCAACCACTGACCAGATATTCACCGTGCTCCAAATCTTGGAGAAGATGGCGGAGCAGCAGCTACACTCTTATCATCTCTTCGTAGATTTTAAAGCCGCAAAACTGTACGACGCAATGAGGTGGATGGAAAACTATCAGGGTCCTTTGCTACCACCGAGGGTCTGCACCAGGGAGACGGGCTTACTTGTCTCCTATTCAATCTGGCACTAGAGAGGATCATAGGAGACTCGGAGGTGGAAACTTCGGGGACCATCTTCTATAAGTCACTCCAGATCTTGGCATACGCTGATGACATAGACATCATTGGTTTGAGGCTCTCCTATGTAGCAGAAGCTTATCAAAGGATCGAGCAGGCGGCACTGAACCTCGGGTTGGAGATCAACAAGGCAAAAACCCAAAATGATGGTGGCGCCACACTGATTTACGCAGGGGTAATGTACAGATAGGTGATCGCACCTTTGAAGTCGTCCAAAACTTCACCTATCTGGGGTCAAAGGTCAGCACCGACAACAACATAGACATTGAGTTGCGCGCAAGGGTGCTGGCTGCCAACCGGTCATACTACAGCCTGAGGAAACTTCCCCACTCAAAATACCTGTCGCGACGGACGAAGCTGGGACTGTACAAAACCTTTATAGTCCCAGTACTCTCATACGCCTCTGAGACATGGATTTATTCCAAAACTGACGAAAACCTCTTAGCAGCGTTCGAGAGGAAGATGCTCAGAAGGATTTTTGGCCCCGTATGTGTGGAAGGACAATGGAGGAGCCGCTACAATGACGAGCTCTATGAGCTGTACGATGAACTCACTATCGTGCAGCGAATTAGGCTCGCCAGGCTCCGGGGAGCTGGTCATGTCCTTTTAGGCCGTCCTCATGGACAGAGGAGGCGTGGTAGGCCCAAACTGAGATGGAGTGATGGCGTAGATGCGTCCGCCAGAACGGGATAATGGATTGGCAGACGACGCCGCTAGACCGTGAGCGGTATCGAGGATTGTTGCAGCAGGCCAAGACCGCGAAGTGGTTGTAGCGCCTGATAAGTAAGTAAGTAAGTAAGACCGAGAAGCTTCGTCGTCCTAGAGTCCTCGTTGTCAAAGAGATCTTTTCATGTAAGACTTTAAAGTTCCATTAAATGGCTTCCTTTCGCAGATCAAAACCATTTAATCATGCGACTGTCTGCATATGTTTTTGTGTAAATGATATTGAGCCTCATTCTCAATATTCTACACTCTTCTGCAACACCGTAACACATGCAACTGTTGAAAGATTTATTTAATTCAATTAAACTGCACTATGCACCCTCAAATCTCCGAATTATTCATGAGAAGTACGCAGTAAACCGACAGTAACAACTGTGCCGAATTAATTACTAACTGTTGCCGATTTTTTCACACTAACTGCCAGCGGACAACGGGAATTACAACGGAGATACTTTCTCGCCAGCGCTCTACTACACACTAACTGCATTACTGCAGCGTTATTACGTTTTATCACCATGAGCATCACTCCCGTGTGCATTACTCCATTAAATCATTTTAAACGTTCCATTCCAGCATTTACATATTCTGCTCCCCAACCCACAAGGCGGTCGGCCACCGCCAGCTCGTGTGACGAACCAGAAAACCGCTCGATCAAATCGCTCCTGATTTCCGCTCCGATGAGTCATTAGTGTCGATTGGTGACCGGGAGACTAATTTGCCCAAACTCGGCTCTAAAAAAAGGTTCACCTAAATGAGCAACATTCCATTGTGACTTGCTCGCCACCGCCACCAGTATTGCGGTGTGTACCCCGGCCGGTCACCTATAACGATCGTAAATTACTCACTCTTGACCATATCGGTCATTAACGTACATTTTTGCACGCCAGTTGCCCATCCCTCCCCCCGGCGAGCGAAAATGTGAATCGTCCTGGCAATGGCCACCGTCAATCGAACCGCATCTTCCGTTTCATCTACTTCGGATTCGATTGTGATGATTTAGTTGCGCGATTTATGCGGTTTGCAGTTACCATTTTTGTTTTTTGTAGTTGCTGTTCTGTTCTCCTTGACTGCATCCTCCCAACCGCACGTTCACATGGCAATTGACCACGGTTCGGGCACGGTTGACTTGCGTGGAGTTTTTCCGCTTCCGGCACGGTACGGTCACTGTTTTTCTATGACAAATAGTCAATTAACTCACAGCTGAACGACTGATTTATGGTATTAGAACAGCAGCATCCCGGTGCGACGGTGAGGTGATGCCGGTTCGGTAAGTTTTCCCTGCACGGGCGGCCCTATCCGATCGACGTTAAATGCCACCCGGTAGGTACAGTAAAAAGCGATACTACATTGCGCTAAAGCACATACGCTCATTAAAACATGCGCACTGCCATAAATCACCCTAATCCAGACCGATGTGGGGGGGGGGGGGGGGGGCATCAAGATTTGGTGCACGACATCCGCGAAATGGAGGGCATTGAATCACGACAGGAAATTCATGATCATTTGAACACTCCCATAGCATACCCAGACCTCCTCACGTCTGGTAATGGTGCACTATAATTGCTGCTGTTTCGCTGATTGCTCTCGACTTGATTGTTCCCATGTTAGTTAATCTAAATACAACATACACACACACACACATTCAAGTTCAATCAGGGTATGCAACCTTTGCGTGAACATGCGATCAACTGTTTGATGTGGTTCCTGCTTCCTTCCGTAGGATGATGCACAGGTACACAGCGCTGGGAGTAACAATTGATAAATTATGTTTTTTTGCGCAAGAACTAAGTGCCCTTAGAGATGACAAATAGGGTATAGCGCCACCCTCAAACCTAAAGCATGTGTGCTCTATGAGATTTGTTAACGACATCATTGATACGTATTAATTTAACTTAAAATTTATTTGTACTGCGATTTTATTTATAAAGCACTGTATTTTTCTGTTAAAAAAGGGGAAATCAGAAAATTTATTGCTTATTTGAACCTGATAATTGAAACATACTCGTACTTGTAAGCTGTAAATCTTCTATCTCAATCATTTAGATTTTAATATCGATTTTACCGCATTCAACTAAACTTATTACGAAGTACCAGGCGTCTCCATCAAAAGACTAATTTTCAATTTATTCATTTTAACAAAAATACCTCATCAGTAAATCTACGCTTAAAATTCACAGTTTTGCAGTGTTACGCCCAACTTTGACAGAAAGTTCAAAAATTGGGTTCCTGTCAGATGATGACATTTCCTACTCCGTTTTTTTCGAAAATAACTTTCCTTGGATATAACTGACAACTTTCAAATGAATTAATAATCGAAAACTTTAACATAGATTTAATATCAAGACAGCCATCATCCCTTGTCCCCCCAACCCGTTACCTATAGCCACTACAGTTTAAACTTTCGTACTGTAAACAATGCGTTTAAAGACGCATTCATACCCATTCCATCGCTGCAAATCCAATAAATCTCAGCATTGCAACGAAAACTTGTCCAATCCGATACCGAACACCCGATCACCGTTTCCGGCCAGATGGGTTCCGGGGCCAGATGGGCGTCCGGCAGGCTAATGAATGGAATGAATTGAAAGGAATATTTCACCATCCCACCTGATCCCACCGGTAATAGACCGACCCCATGTCACCGCCGTTTATGTGCCATGTCACACCAAACTACCAAAACCCAGCCCGTCGTGTAACCCTTCGGTAATGTAAGGAAAATGAATATAAATTTCACTTCATTTTCACAGACAAGGAAGAAAAAAAAACTTTCAAATCCCTTCTTGGAAAGACGCTCGGTACAAACACAAATAAACAACAACAGAGCAAAGAAAAGATGTCTGCGCCCCGTTTTGTGGGTGAACGGATTTTCCTTGCCTTTTGTTACGTTACCTCGGGCTCGAGTCCGCCGGGTCGGGTTTTGTCTATCGTGTCCCGGGTGCACGGCTCGGGGTTTTTTGGTGACAACCGGAACGGGCACAAAACTTTAGCCTTACCTGTCGTTACCCTTGTCACCAGCTCCCACCAGTGTGCGTACGCTGCCAGCGCAATAAACAGTGATTTCACTCAGCCCGCTGTACAAATTGCGCATCTACAGTTCCAACTTTGGGTCTGGCCTGATGGAAAGTGGAATGAAAGAACATTCACCACTACTACTACTGTTTCGGTGGTGGTGCCCTTCAGTGCCCGGTGCGCACATGAGCGGGAGACTTTCAAAAGTAAATTGTGGTTTAATTTAATGTGCTGATCGTAAAACATTGTGTGTTGGCCGGTTAGATAATAAAAAAGGCTCCGTTTTCCTGTGAAAACCGCAAACATTAATCCACATTGAGCATCCTAACTAAATTCCCGAATCAATTTAAATTGTAATCATTGTGGCTTACATGCACTCATCTGTACTCTATAATTGGAATAGATCATAAATCGAACGAAACGAAGTGATCCGCGCAATTAATTTGCGTACCGTTTGGCCATTTGTGAAGAGCCGGGCAGGAAAACATTGCACCATAAGCCTACCCCAAAACAAAATCCATACGCACTGTAAACTTACCGTAATCGATCAATCTATCAATCAATCACCAGCATCACTAATTGGCTATCAAATATGTATATCGCTTCTGTAAAATATTTTATGATCGACCAGCCATTGCCACTGGCGGAACCATTTTTCGAAAGCACTTCATACACGACACGGTGTCCGGTACATGGTCATGGACCAAAATGGCTGGCTGTTTTGTAATCAAATTCAATTAATATCATGCAATAACAGTTTCGACTCGGTGTATATCGCGTTCCAGCACTGTGCAAAAGTAATTGATTTTGAGGGAATTGCTGCAGAAAACAAAAGAAAAAAACGTGTAACGTCACAAAACACAATACCCGAAACAAGCACGGAAACAGATTTGATGCCGTACAGTATCGATGAACTATGGGTTCGGGAATCAATTATTTCAACAAAGAGTAGTGCCTATATTATTAGCAGTTTTTGCATAGTTCTATGTACAAATTATTGTGTTAGTAGTTCTGGATATTGCATGAAAGATTAATGTTTCTCAAAATGTTGTTAGGCGGTCATACAATAGCTTACAAACTATAATGCTAAATGATGCAACATTTAACCAGACAATTAGTAATTTATTTCTTTATTTAATTTGTAATATGACGGCCGTAGGCCGTATTGTGACCACCGTAGATAATGACGAAGTACAAATTCATGAGTTTTACAAGGCATTTCCTCCTTGCAAATTGCCTTATCCTGGGCATGCTAGGTTAAAGATGAGTGGATGAGAGGTTGTTTTCCAGGTCTTATGTTGTTGTTGAAGACTGGATGTAGGGTATTCGTGATTCTGGTTCGGTTCAATCTATGTTTCGGGATTGGGATTTGATTTCGTCCTTCCGAATTGCGGATTTGGACTGAAAAAGAAACATAGAAAACAAAGAAAATCGTCTGGACAGTACAAACAATTATTTGGCTGCATCCAGTGTTCAACAAGCAGCCCAGCAGAGACAGTTCCAACCCAACCATGCCAGCGTTGAATTCAAAAATGTTCGGCGAGTCTCATCCCGTAGCAGCAACAGCGACTCCACTACTCTCGAGACTTAACCCGCCGATCACTCCCGAACCCAAAGCTAACATGGCCAAACCCGTCCTGCCACTGCTGAAATGGTATGGAGACCACTGTCACAGCCAAACAAGCCTGCCTCCTTTATACAGCAGTGTTGACAGATCACCCGTATCTTAAACAACAACAAAAAACACGTATGACAAAGACAACACGACATTTAACAGAAAGGATGGAATAAGGAGTGGTAGGATAATGGGGAAGAGGAGTCACAGGATAAGACCGTTGACTCTGGCGAATCGAAAGATGAGCCTCATGTAAGGGAGATCCCTGGTTGCCAGCACCTCTCTGATCTCTGTACCCGTTTGTCTGCCGATGCGCCTATCAAGGAGGGTCTAGCGGTTTCGTAATCCACGCAGGACCACAAAAGGTGATTCACATCGTGGAATCCGTCACCGCAGCCACACGCTTTCGTCTGAGCCAGAGTTATACGCTGTAGATGAGCATTCAAAGTGAAATGATTTGACATCAACCGAGACATCATTCGTATGAACGCACGATCTACAGAGAGCCCATCGAACCAAGGCCGCAGGGACACTTGCGGAGAGATCATGAAAAGGAAACGCCCGAGTTCATCTGCCTCCCACAAAACGAAGGAACTCATGGGCCGAGATCGGTCGGACGTAAAATGCGCCTTCTGTAGCGCCTGTTTTGGCCAGTGAGTCTGCCTTCTCATTGCCGGGGATTCCACAATGAGCAGGGACCCAAATTAGCGATATCCTAAACGCCTTGTTGAACATTGAGCCAAGCAGTTCTATGATTTTTATGATCAGGAAATCCTGACTCTAACCGGCCTTTGGAGATCTCAGTGCTTCGATAGCCCTTAGGCTATCAGTAAAAATGAAGTACTGGCCCGGAGGTCTCGCTGCTATCAACCATAGTGCGTAAAAGATTGCGGCAAGCTCTGCGGTGTAGACACTGCATGGCTGTCGCAATTTGCAAAACGCTTCGACGAACTCGCTAAAAACACCGAAGCCGGTGCCCTCCTCGGAGGATGATCCGTCAGTGTAATACTGGCTTATTTGGTCTAAATGGCCATACTTATTCCTGAAAATGCCCGGAACTACCCTCGGACGAAGATCATTCGGTATGGTCTTAATTTCCTCTTGCAAAGAGGAATCTGTTGTTAAAAACAATTAGTAATTCCTGTGAATAATATTTCGATTTTTTTCACTAATTTCGGAGGAATTCCACCTTGGAAACACTAAAGCATTATCCTAAACTGAACACTTCAAAATATATCGAAAAGAGCGAAACAAAATGATCTGACTCACTGATTGACAGTTTGGTCCATAATCTATTCATTCCTACTACGAACACACTTAACTCACAAACTGCACCACAATCAACCTATATTATACTTAAAACCGGCAGCTTTTCATTGCGTACTCGGAGTCCGGAACCGGACAAATCTCACTCGAAACTGCAAAACACCGCACCACTAATCGTTAATCATGCAAATGTGAACATTTCGTTTTTTGCACATGCTTCCCATGCGCGTAAGTGTGATGGAATGGTTGGCAATAAAATAATTTCCTCAAAACGAATTTATTAAACCCACCAACCATCAAAAGGCCACCGGTTTTTTGGGGGGTGTGCTTAGGTTACCCTTGATCTCGGCGCACATACGCGCACCGGTGGAATGTTGGAGCTCGATCGACCATTTCGGACAAAACCTCGGCATGCGAAACCAGCACGCGAACCACACGCGCAACCCCCGGTGGGAAAATAGAGCAAAGCGACACCGAAGCGGTATGCCTTCTGGCACACGGGTAAAACCTGATGCGGTCACCGCGGTACGCTTGCACGGTGTAGTACAGGTGAAAGTTCAACAAATGCGAAACCAAAGCCGCCCCGGGACTCTTACCTTTTTCGGTGCTGACGGGTGCCCGGTGTGCTGTCCAGGAGCGAGAGGGCGGGGGGGGGGGTTGGGGTTTTTGCTCCAGGGCTGTCCTAATTCCGAAACCCTTTTTCCGCTCGAAAAGGACCGTCTTTTTTTTCGCTTTGTTGGGGGGACGGGGAAGGGGAAGGAGGAAGAGAGGGAACGATCGCGTTCACGTTTGCAGTAAGAAGAAGGTAACCGAACCGGCCATTGTCACAAGTGTAGCTCTGGTTGCTTTTGTTCACTTCGCATCGATCAAGCCGATTTTGGACGATGGATCGGTGGATTTGTTGTCGTCAAGGCTTTTTTTTTTTGTTGGGAGTTGTGCTGGTTTTATAAACAAAACTCCGGACGCCAAAGGTTTCGAACGAGACGTTTACTGTGAAAGCATTGATTGGGGAGCTTGGTTTTGGTACGACATTTGGAACAAAAGTGAGATAAAATTTCAGACGTTTTTATTTTTATTAAGACGAATTTGCTTTTGCGCCGGTCTTCACACGGCAGGACCGGGGTTCAAGTCTCATCTGGGCCGTTCCCCCAAAGTGAGGACTGACTATCCTACTATGCGGTAACAATAAGTCTAGTAAGCCAAAAAATGGCAGGCATGACCTAAGAGGTCGTTCGGCCAAGAAAGAAGAAGATTAAGCACCTCCATATTCCTTTAAAGTTTGATTAAAACTGTATTTTAATTTCCACTTTCATTTCCCTGAAAATGCTCAGTTCAATTTCAATCGTTAAGTCTGTGAAGTCTGTATGTGATGTTGGGATTAGAAACTAGTTTCTGCCTACCACGCCTCCTCTGTCTATGTGGACGGTCTTAAAGGACTTTAAAGGCTGGGTCGTCCGGTGCCATTCTCATGACATGACCAGTCCACCGGAGCCTGACGAGCCTAATTCGCTGCACGATAGTGAGATCACCGTACAGCTCATAGAGTCAGTTTTGGAATAAATCCATGTCTCAGAGGCGTATGTGAGTACTGGGACTATAAAGGTTTTGTACAGTCCCAGCTTATTACAGGTATTTTGAGTGGAGAAGTTTCCTCAGGCTGTAGTATGACCGGTTGGCAGCCAGCACCCTTGCGCGCAACTCAACGTCTATGTTGTTGTCGGTGCTGACTTTTGACCCCAGATAGGTGAAGTTTTGGACGACTTCAAAGGTGCGATCACCTATCTGTACATCACCCCTGCGTAAATCAGTGTTTGTTAACAGGGCCGCTGGTGGTGCCACCATCATTTTGGTTTTTGTCTCGTTGATCTCCAACCCGAGGTTCAGCGCCGCATGCTCGATCCTTTGGTAAGTTTCTGCTACATAGGAGAGTCTCAAACCAATGATGTCTATGTCATCAGCGTATGCCAGGATCTGGAGCGACTTATAGAAGATGGTCCCCGAAGTTTCCACGTCCGAGTCTCGGATGGCCCTCTCTAGCGCCAGATTGAATAGGAGGCAAGCAAGCCCGTCTCCCTGGCGCAGACCCTCGGTGGTAGCAAAGGACCCTGATAGTTTTCCATACACCTCATAGCGTCGTACAGTTTTACCCTGGCTATGCTATCGTATGCGGCTTTAAAATCAATGAAGAGATGGTAGGAGTGTAGCTGCTGTTCCGCCATCTTCTCCAAGATTTGCCGCATGGTGAATATCTGGTCAGTGGTTGATTTTCCGTTTCGGAATCCTCTTTGATAGTTTCCAACTATCTCTTCAACGAATGGGACAAGTCTATCTTCTTTTAATAGGGAGAGAATCTTGTAGGCGATATTCAATACCGAGTGCTTATTCAATACGAAGGCGACATTCAATACCGAGTTCGAGTGCTGCAGTTTCATAGACTCTTAATTATTGTTTTATAACTGTATATACTCAATAACTTATGACTCCAGAAACGCCACGTTTTTAGCATCAAATTGCATACCCTAGCAGATACAAATCTTACTGCACAACATTAACAATGCAGAACCGGTTCAGTCTTCTTTCGGGACGGATAAGCATTCTATCTAATTTGACACAAATCATGTCCGGAACCAACGCACGCACACTGGCTGTCATATTTAAAAGCTCCATAATATACGCTCCACCACCAACTGAATGGATGGCCAAAAAACGGTGAGTAATTGAATAATTATACATGCAAATTTTACACCCACCCGTCGTCTACCCCCCCCGAACGGTGCTGTAAACAACCCGTACAATGGTAGCTGTAAAAGACGCTGCCTGAGATGTTCGAGCAGTTTTTAACAAAAATTTCTAATTGTGTACCATTGTTTGAGTGGCAAACAAACAAACAGTGTGTCCGGGTGCGGTATCACATAACACAGATGATAACATATCGTTTATCTGGTGTAATGAGAAAAACCAAATTAATTTGCACACACACACACGCTTGGTAAAGAAAAATTTCTCACAGCTCCAGTTTCGCACAGGCGGAAAAGTTTCGCCTGAAACATCAGACTTTTAGGCTGGGCCAGGCCACGGCCTGCGGGCAAGTAAGAAAAGTCAAACGATTCATTGCTTCGCCTTAACGTGCAAAGATAAACAGTCAAGTTCGTTCGGTAGGGACGCCATTGATAAGCGAATCGAACTTCAGCTTGGGCGTGAATGTGGGGGACTCAGGTTTAAAGGGAACTTTAAACACAATTTCGATTCTTTGCGTGTGTCCGGCATTATTGACTTACCGACCACGGATGTTTTTAAAGAAAGGAATTCAAAACAATGTTTCCAACTGTATGCCTTTTTTGTTAAAGAATGCTATTTTCTATGAATATTTTGTACTTCCAACAAGCCATCTGTCCACTGCTTAGAGCTGCAAAAAGCCACCACAGATTAAAAATAAATGTTTAATGACATCGTAACCTCTTTCGACAGCTAAATACAGTAAAAACTATCCATTCAACCCAATCGTACTTCAATGATCAGCGTTTGAAGCACATTTTAGCGAGAAGTGTGCAATATCCTCTTTACGATTAATATTTCGGTAATTGTTTTTTTTTTTTGTTTTCAACTACAATAATACTCGTTTCGGAGAACGTGACTTTATGCCATTCGTTTGTGGTTTTTCGTCCTACCGTACCATGGCCTTCACTAGAATGCAAAAGGGGTGGGCAGAACAGAAAACGAGAAATCTAAAACAATCACAAATCCTTGCCAGTTCCGTAAATCCATCGATCCGTGTGCTTTGACACAAAAAAAAACTTATTGCTCTAACTTTCGACCACGAAAACATCCCAACCTTACCTGGGAACAGGTTTTAGTGTACGCTTAAAACAACACAAATCATTTCGGTGCGCTGGAAAACACACACACACACACACCAACCAATCCCTTCGTAACCATCCGTCGAGTGGATCGCAACTGCACTGCTATGTTTCCATGCACTTGAAATAATACACCCGCACAGAGATTGGGCGCTGGGGCCCTCGGGGAACACGGCAGTTCCAAGCGCCATCGCCAACTGGGTCCATCACACGCATCGCCGACTTCGGTTAACCGATATCGGGAAGTGCATTTTTTCCTGATGGACCGGACCCACCACCCCATTGCCCCAGCCACCACAGTCAAACACTTCCAAAGCCGTGGCCACGAAGCCTCAAGTTGTACAGTGCACGCAACATGACTTAACGCGTTCCAAATTTTATCAGTCTACGTTTTCAACCGTCAACCAAGGGTTTGGCCTGCGGGTGATGAATTCGGTCGCCGATTTTTTGAACCTTTATTTTTACACAGCCAGTTAAGTGAAAATCTGAACACATTAATGGAAACATTTCGGCATTGAACCGCCAGTGTACGAAATCTTTTTGTTTCGCCATCGAATTGAGCAAAGGGCTGGAGATTGGACCGAGTTACACAAGGGCACGAATATAAATATGAAATCCATTTGCAAAACATGGGATTCGGTGGGTATCGCTAGTACACTTTGGTGCGTACATAGTGAGGGATGAGGATTGGAGCACCAACAAATACAGTTTTCGGGGAAACATTGTAAAACGATACGTTTTGCGTAAAGGATTGAGTTTAATTCAGAAGAGTTGGTCAAAATTAAATGTCTTTGTGCCAATGTATTCTACTACAAACTATGAAAAGTAAAGTACAATCACAATGTTAAGCAGAAAAAATGTATCTATCAAACAAAGTTTGGTTAAAATGTGGCGTATTCTGTACTTGTTTTGTGAAAAATGCTAACCACGCCACAAGATAGGAACAACGAACAGTCATATTGTATTAAGAAAGCTAACAGTTTCAGCCATTTTGCCAGTGACTTGGTCACAATTCGAACAAGAAGGTTGGAAGATAGTATTAAAATAATAACAACCGTGCCTGAAATGCAATCCACACAAACCTTCCGCTTCAAATTCAATGCATTCTTAAATACGGTCTAAAGTGTCGTCTAACCGTCCAGACTGTATGACAGCAAGCGATCGGAACACGAACCGATGGCGTAGAATCGAAAGGAGTTATCCTTGCTGCTCTCACTCGCTGTCTCTCTTCCAGTCTACAAGATAAGATAATGTTGCACACTGCACCACCCAAAGTGCACTGTTTCCCATTGCTCTGAGCTTCCGGAGCGTCCTACCGGAAGGTAAGGCCCGAGTGGCTTTTGTCTTATGCTGATAAGCCGTTACGGTGTTGGCGGAAAATACGGATTCAATGCACCGTTGCAACATACCGTGCGGTTACGAACTCTTGCCACGAATGCACCGTTATTCGTTCGCGGTGGTCTAGAGGTATGCGACCTAAGATTGGGAGATTCTTGGCAGCCGTGCATAATTTAACGTCCGTTCGTAGATTGGTTGAACGCCGACTGGTTCGGGTGCGAAGCTTACGAGTTGAGGAAAAACACCGACGACGACACTGCATTTTTTGTACCCCGATGGCCTTGGGCAGTATTATTTTTTCATCAATTTTAGTTTTGGTTTTTCTTTCGTTTGGCTCGTGGTAAATTCGGAAAGTAGAATCATAACCATTTATGAAGTATCTTTTCCCAGTTTTAGAAGGCATCTGTTGGGCATAAGCTGTTTTTAGAAATGTGCTAAACTCACGCTACATTTAAAGCAAACGTTGATCTTTCGGCTACGTTACGTAAATAAGTCTAAAATGAGGTCTATGAGGTTGGCTTCTCTAAATGTATGTTAAAAAAAAAGGCATGACTTAACAGACCTTTGGAAATAGAATTGAGAAATAGTGTAGGAGTTTCTGAAATTTATTACAAACAGAACAGAAAACACACCTCTCATAAGATCATGTTTGTCAGCTTTTACTATTATTTGAATTTAAAAATAACCCAGCGTGGAATTGGAATTATTTCATTCATGTTATTTTACACTAGCGACCTCTATCGCACAGTAGTGGAAGTTTCAGTTAGACATGGAATGGAATTCAGCTACGAAACTGTCAATCTTCGGCTCCGTTCGGCAACTTTCCAAAACGTCAAGCACTAAACTGTGCCTGCTAAACAGAGCTGACAAGCGAAGAAAACAAACAATCAAAACAAGAGGAAAATACGTTCCCTATCTTCCGTACGTTATTTCGTGCATTGAACGTGTGAATTGGTTCGGAGCAGTCGCCTCATTGATTCACTGTTGACGGTAAACCTTGGTGCGTTACAAGAGGTACCGTTTCTTCGCTCGAAATTACAAAACGTTCGGAGCTGATTGTAAACAGCATTCGCTTTCGCTGTGATACAAGAGATCGTTGTTAATCGGCGTAGTTTATCGATTGCAAAGCAGGATTTCATTCGTAAAACAATTTTTATCGTGCAACATTAAAAACAGTAGCGAGTGGAAATCGCTTGTGTGTGTGTATGTGTGTTTGTCTATATATTCCCTGCAGCATGCTGCGTGGGTGTGTGTGTGTGCAATGGTGTTTCGATCTGCCTGTCGTCCGTGTGAATGATTGTTTCACTGTTTTTTTTGCGTGAAATTTATACGCAAAAGTGTTTTATAAAGATTCGACCCACGAGTGATTCTTTTACATCATTCATTAGCACAAATGGATGGTACATTCATCATTACGCAGGTGTCGCGAGATGACGAAGAACGCAACCGACCACACCAACACAGTGGCAGTCGCGTAAACACGCACATTGACGAACCCGTTGTGTCTCGAATGAATGTGTGTGGTGTACGCAGCGCGAGCTAAAAAAAACCTGCGACAAGGGAGCACTATCTCTGCCTGTGCAGTGATTCTGTCTCAGCAGTGCTGTGCGCCAGCACCTAAAGTGCTGTGTTCCGGGAGCGTGTACGTGTGTTCGCTTGCAGTGGCCAGTATATCATTTCCATCATCTGCTAGCGAGCGATTTGTACAACGGTAATTTGGCTCGGTGCTTCGCGCACGTTGTGCAGCTAGAGCAGTTTGCAGGAAAAGTGTACAATACAGCGTTGTGTGCCCTCCCCCGTGTGCGGGAACATGTTCGAGCGAAAAACCCAATCCATTTGTACGAACCAACAGCGTAGGTGTGTGAGCATTTGCGATGTGAACGTGTGAACATGTGGGTGTGTATGTGTGTGTGCCTGTATGCATTTTGCTTGCGTGCGTGCGTGCGTGGGTTGCTTTTTGCAAAACGCAACTGTGATAGGTAGAAAGATCAATGGGAAAAAGCTAGTTCACCAATCCAGCAGTGAAAACCGGATGGATTTCCTTCATCATACTCACACACGCACGCACACACACACACACAAACGCACGGGGAGCAATCGCGCGGATGGAATGTTCTTGTCCACTTGCAGTACTGAGAGCCTACTCTCTGCATCCCTCTGGCTCTTTGTGTGTAGCGTTTTTTTTTTGTTCTTCTTTTCGTTTCGTTTGTGAGAAACGGGAACTTGTTTTTCGAGCAGAAGAATAAGAAGGTATTTGAGAAGTAGCAGCAGCAGCAGCAGCAGCAGCACCAGCGGCAGCTAGCAACCAGTATCATCAACATAGTAGGCGCACAGAGTTCGCGTTGTTTGTGCGTTCTGGTGGTGGGCTGCTCTTTTCTCGGTGCTCCGTGAACGCTCGCGTTTCGTTCCTAGGTGTGTGCGTGCGTTTATGGTAGTGTGGTCGCTTGGTAACATTCCTGTGCTTTCATTAAATCCTCTCCACCGTCGTGTGAATTTGTGTGCTGTGTGGTGTTGTGTTGTCTCCGCAGACACACGGGGTCTGATGGCGCTGCCCCGATAAGTTCTGCCGCATTTGAAGCGCTGATACGTTGAATGAACCATTAACACAGCATAACAAACACCACATCTTTCGAGGTGGACAACAGCGTGCGCTGCCAGTGCAAAAAAAAACCAGGTAAGCATACCATGATGCACTTATGATGCTGATGATGTGTTCTTCCAGTGGCCAGTGATTTGATCCTGTACAAATAACTGTGACAATTTCCATAAATCAGGCTAGCGAGTGTGTTAAGCATACTTTTTTTTCCATTATTTACACACCGAAATTCTGCATCGTGGAACTTCGTTTACAAAAAAAAACCTCTCTCTCTCTCTCTCACACACACACAGGCGTGCATATACGTACAGGCGAAGAGCAGAATTATCTTTGACTCTCGTACGCGAACGGTTACGTGTGTCGGTCACGCATTTGAGAATTCATTGGAATTTTCCCATGATTAGCGTCTCCTGAATGGTCGATGGAGCATCGTCGTGGTGCGTGGAAGCAACATGAAGAGCGTTATTGGATGTGGGGATGAAGAGATGCTGTTCGTTGAAAAGAGGAGCTGGCTGGTGGCAGGTTAAGAATTTTTGAAGATGTGCAAATTCGCGCTTGCACATGCATACATATGTGACCATAACCGTTGGGTTAGTGTTTGCTGTTGAGATACATGAGGAATTTATGTTTCACTACTGCTTTTCACGTAATCGTTAACGTTGGCCAGGCCTGGCTAACTGGAACACACAGGACGTCCTAGTATAGTAACCGGCATCGTATGGATGGAACAGTTTTGTCTTCTCAAATCTCAAGCCCTAATTACATGGTTATTTACATGTATTTTTTTATTCTATTTAAGTTCTATAATGACGTCTAAACGCCGTATTTTCGATTATCTATATGTAATAATTATTTGTACAATCAAGTTTTTTTTTAAATTATACTAAACGTTAAAAATACATGTATTTTTTTAAAGAATAGCTAACACAATCAACCAAAGCTGAAATTAATTTGTTGTTGAAATTAATAACAATGCTCCGGTGCTGATGCACTGTACAGCAACATCCAGCAATCAGCAGGTTCATATTTGACAGGTCGTGTATTTGACAGGTGTTAGGAAGCAAAACAAGAAAAAAAATGTTCAGGCTAAAATAAGTCTCTCCCTTGTGTACTACGCTCGAATACAACGGTTACAGATTCCTTAAAGGATGTTAGAAATAGTTTTCTAATCTTTAGCTGGTTGCAGGGTAGGTTAGCCGGAATACTTTTCAGAAGCTACTAGTGTTTTTGAATCTTTTTTTTTGTTTTTTGTTGTTTAATATGCGTTGCTGCTTTCTAACCGGACGCAGGCGCGCAGCCTCTGAATCTCTCCGTTTGTGTTTTCTTACCATACTCTCTGAGAGTCTAATGTGTAGCATATATTCACACACACACACATACACTAAGACCTTATCTTGTTTTCGACCCATCGCTGCTCACACACAATCCGTCCTAGGTTCACAATGAATTGGGCAACCCAGGTTCAAAGCGAGCACGAGCATGAAGCAGGGAATGTTCTCTAAACGCGATGTGGAGCGGTGTGTGTGTGTGTGTGTGGGTGTGTTCGTGTGTGTTTTTTCCGACTCCAGCCACAACGTACTATCGCGCGCTCTGTTGCTGTTACTATATCGAGCCCTTCCTCGTCCGTCGTAGCTTTTCCAAGAACGGCGCTGCTGCTGCTCCATAGAACGCGCAGCAGAAACATCATCCATTGGTGGCTGTGCCCGAACGTTTATGGAGCGCATTGGGCGGTGGGGGTGCCCGTCGTTGTAAGAAAATAACTTCCAATCAATGAATTGAAGCAACTCGAACCGCGAGAGTGTCGGATTGCGTTCGCTCGCATCCGACTCGTGTGTACACTCGATGGTCGACCCCCGGTGCGCGCTCACTCACACTAAACGGTCGATTACCGTTTATGAACTTGCTAGTTAGAGCTAACCGAGCCCAACTGGCCCTTGACAAAAAAAAAAATGCTGGACAAAAAACAGAAAATCTATCATCCCCGGATCTTTTACTGGTCATGCCTGTGTCGTGAAAGCAGCAAAACGTTCCACCACCACTGAACCTGAAAGCTTCATGGAGAAGCATCAAATCCCCATTTGAATAATTAAGCATATGCCGTCGTTTTTTTTTCGACTGACGTCTGCACAAAGCTTTTACAAACAACCTTCGAAGTGCATTGATTTGCCCTTTTGTAAAACCCACAACACACCCCACCGTTCCGTGCAACTTGTCATAAAGTTAGTGAGTGGGTTTTTTTTGTTGTACATTTAGCCGTAAACATTCCTCTCCAGAATACCGAACAGAGTGCAAAATTGGCCGTTTTACAATCTTCCAGCCGATGACGATTGGCGGCGTTCGGAGTTTATGTTTGCAAATTTTACACTGTTTCTCGTTGCATTGATAATAGTCTTCAACCCGGTTGAACGTTTTGCAAATGTTTGTTTGGATTGTAGTTTATATGTTTGTGTTTTCTTTTTTTCCTGTTCTATAAATCGATAGGGTACATACCACCCTCCCCCCTTTGCTTTGGTTGCATCTATCACTCTCATTCCCTCTTTTTCTCTCCCTCTCTCTCTCTCACACACACACACACACACACAAACTTCCTTTTTCGCAGTGGTTGCTTCGATCGACAAAATCGTTGCTGGGAACACTTGTCAAACAGCACAACAATGCGTCGTTGTTGGTGGGCTATGGACAAAAAAAAATGACAACTCGTGTAATTTAATGTTATTTATTCGTGTCTGCTTTGGGGTTGTTATTGTGCAGCAGGTTACATACAAAAAAAAAATCTACTCACAGTTTCGCTACCCGGTCGGTCGTTTATGAAATGAGCCGAAAGCGTTCATTAACCCTTTTGCGGGACATTGTCGTCTATCCGGTCACTGTGTGATGTGCTAATGCGCGTGATAGGTTGTATCGATGTTACTACTTTTGATTTTTGTTTTCTTACTGCAAAACAAACTTCTACCCCCTGAGGTAGGCAGCAAAACGCCACTTACCAGTGTGCCAATTTCTTTGTCCATATAATGGGATCTATATTTACCGATGTGTGTAACATACAGCATTGCAACTCTTGTGCTGGGGAAGCTTCCGATTCACCACAAATTATTAGCGTTTTAATTTATTTCCCATCTCACTGGGGTGTATTACTTCTGTGCATTTGTGTGCCAGACAGACAGTCACACACATGTGACCAAACCACATAAACGCAGGTCCCCATTCCTTTTTCGGTGGTTAGATCACCCGTCCCGTACCGGTTCATCTTTCCATTCGATGTTTGCTCTTCATTGGTGCGCGCCCTCGTTGTGCTCCGGTAGTCATCATGTGGCGCGGCTATTCTCCGTGTTTCGCCTGCAACAGCCCCGCGAGAAGTAGTGCGTAAATTGCCGGACGAATGTTGCGTTCTTTGTCGCATAACAGATGAAACCCGTGATTCATCTGTAAAACCCCGATCAAACAAAGAGACGCTACTCCCGGGCACAGGAATAAAAAGATGCATTACCGGACTGTCTTGTTTGTAACGACGTTTATACTAGTTCAGCTGGGCTAATATGGGCTGTCGTTTCTGATAGGTGCTGGTCGTCACCATTGAGAGAACTCTGCTTGTCAACCATGTTGTAAGATATGCTCTGTTATTTGTAAAAAAAAAACACCGAAAAGTAAATGGTTAGTACTTGACTCCAGTCACATGGCAACTCCAACAAATGACGATCAGTTTTCGCTGGCCGATACGAGAAACGAGACGATTTGTATGAGAGTTTGGACGTCAATTATCATCAGTATTCTCATGCATATTCTTACCTCCATCTGACTTCGAAGACTGTTGGTATCTTACAGTCGGAAATAGTTACAATTTACTACCATAATGAAGCACTCATCAGCAGTTTTAGGTTTAATAACTGAAAGGGTTTTCATGGAGAATTCTTCCGAAAGCGATCGTGTTTAAGATTTTCCAAAAGATTAGTTATGTTCTTCATTGCCATCGCTACTAGCAACGATGCTTATCATAAAAGATTTATGATACGGTAAAATCGCAGAAACGTACACTGAGGAAGCTGTGTTCTATTGTACGTTGTCTGAATACGCGGGATTCAATTTACCCATCATCGTTAAATCCTAAATGTACACTTTTACCATTTATTGCCACATAACAACGGCTCCTTGTATCCATGGGAAACGACCTTTATGTCTATCGCAAACTCGCGCCCTGTTAAGCTTTTCGTCGATTTCTATTTCTCACTTGTATCGATGATCGACATCTTTCTCGCCATCACCTGATGGGGCCGGTGTCGATGAAACCTTACTATTACGACTCGCACGTTTACCTGGCCAATTCGATCGCGTCTTGCCGGGGTTCCGATGGTTATAAATAGCGTTTTTCCTTGCAGATGCTCGCCGTGTACATGCGTACACTTGGCTGGAGGAACCATTTCCTAGTAGGATGGAAAGGAAGAATGTTATAATTTTACCGCATTTGCATGATTATTTAGGCAGTCTTAACATTTTTGGTTGACAACATGACAAAACGAAGGATCCAGACAAAATTACAGCTCAGTCCTACGGCATTTTCCATGGATGTTTGTTCATCGCAGTCGTGTTAGTTCCAGGACATTACAGATTTTTCCAGAAAATTTGTTTTTGCAGCTGTTTTATTAAGCATTTTCAGCAACAATTACGCTCACGCAGTGTGTATCGCAAGTGGCTAACATAACCTTAACCCACTGCCTTACAGAAAGTGAATTCAAAGTATAGTTCATGCGTTTGTCGTCTTATCATCAACGATGGCGATGGATATTCAGCATCAAATAGCTGTGGGTACCCTAAGAACCTTCTCGGAACCGGTAACCTATTTTCTCCGTTTTGACTTTGTTGGCTGATGCGACCCATCTTGATTAAAATGTGTGTGTGTGCGATTATGAAACCTCCTGTGTGTTTGGGTGGGTTTGTTGATACATTCCTATCAAGCGTAATTAATTGCAATCCTGTAAGACTGTGCCAATCGGACAGGTTGTGTGGGGATATTAGATGCAAGCGGGAGTTTGTAAATTGTGAGAACAAACTGTGGTAGTATTAGATACGACCTATTAGATCAAGCTTGATATCCAATGGCTTACTACACTTATTAATTGCTTCGCACATGGATAGTCAACCCTCAAACCGATCATAGACGTGGAGCAACGGCATATTTAACGCATGCTAATTTACGCTTCTCGGTAGTGCATAATACGCGATGACTCATATCGCGTCGGTTAACCCGATTGTGTTAAACGCGAGGTCGCCATGGTTCATTGCCATTGACACGCGCACATACACACAGGCGCGCGCGCGCATACGATTGTGGCTAGAACGCGAATGACTTCTAATGACGTTACATCATTTTCCCGTTTTAAAGCGTTCTATCGTCCCCATATGTCCAACGGATGCCACAGCGCCACCTATAAGATAGAGCGAGAAAGACACTTGTTGAACGAATGGCACAAAGCCGGTTGGATGAGCCCCCCGATGAATCAAATGCTGTTTCAAATGCTGATGAATCATGTGTATTCCGTACATCAATTGTGCTGTTTAATATGGCCGACAATCAACAGAAATTGGTTAACAAATTGATCTGACAAAAGTTTACACAAACATTTTTTTTTATTTCGTAATTACGGCTAGGCCGTATATCTTAATACTATTCTTAAATCTAACAATTAAATTTCGTGAAACTTATATGCTATTTTGGCGGAGACATTTCCTTCTCCCGCCGTTGACGTGCACCTTATCCCGGGTGGGCTCGGTAGAGTGAGCTGCAGGATATGGGGACATTAGTCCTGAGGGGTTTTCGCTGGCTGGCTTATAGTACTGCGCGAACTTGCCGCAGCTTTCCAGAATTATGTTCTCGGTATGCTCATCTCATCGTCTGGTCTACAATCTGATGTTGTAAACAGCAATCCAGTCACCGGCGAAACACCTGCATCTGAGAGCTACGATAACTTTGTTAGGTTACCGCAGCATCGAACGCAAGCATCCCGCCGACGAAGGGGTCGCATGTTACAACTTCAAGGACTTCAGATGGGTAATTTTGCTACCGTCTGAGGCCAGAAAAGCGACTGGCGCACATCGGTGTTACCGTGCAGAACATACTACAATAAACATTAAAAAAAAACAGACAAACAAGAGACATAACAAACAAAACTACACTAATCTAGACAAGTTAAAGTGCGTAATATCTACTGGAAGGGACATGGGAAGGAATCAAAGGGTGATTCCCATCTCTTTGGCGAAATCGAACAGAATCCGCGCGTATTCGTAGTCCTGCTGACCCAAGATGTCGCGTAATGGCACTCCAGGGGGCACTCTTCCTGATGCCCGAACGGCTGACAGTAGTCCGGATCTTGCCGCATCGAACTCCACTTACTACACTTATTAATTGCTTCGCACATGGATAGTCAACCCTCAAACCGATCATAGACGTGGAGCAACGGCATATTTAACGCATGCTAATTTACGCTTCTCGGTAGTGCATAATACGCGATGACTCATATCGCGTCGGTTAACCCGATTGTGTTAAACGCGAGGTCGCCATGGTTCATTGCCATTGACACGCGCACATACACACAGGCGCGCGCGCGCATACGATTGTGGCTAGAACGCGAATGACTTCTAATGACGTTACATCATTTTCCCGTTTTAAAGCGTTCTATCGTCCCCATATGTCCAACGGATGCCACAGCGCCACCTATAAGATAGAGCGAGAAAGACACTTGTTGAACGAATGGCACAAAGCCGGTTGGATGAGCCCCCCGATGAATCAAATGCTGTTTCAAATGCTGATGAATCATGTGTATTCCGTACATCAATTGTGCTGTTTAATATGGCCGACAATCAACAGAAATTGGTTAACAAATTGATCTGACAAAAGTTTACACAAACATTTTTTTTTATTTCGTAATTACGGCTAGGCCGTATATCTTAATACTATTCTTAAATCTAACAATTAAATTTCGTGAAACTTATATGCTATTTTGGCGGAGACATTTCCTTCTCCCGCCGTTGACGTGCACCTTATCCCGGGTGGGCTCGGTAGAGTGAGCTGCAGGATATGGGGACATTAGTCCTGAGGGGTTTTCGCTGGCTGGCTTATAGTACTGCGCGAACTTGCCGCAGCTTTCCAGAATTATGTTCTCGGTATGCTCATCTCATCGTCTGGTCTACAATCTGATGTTGTAAACAGCAATCCAGTCACCGGCGAAACACCTGCATCTGAGAGCTACGATAACTTTGTTAGGTTACCGCAGCATCGAACGCAAGCATCCCGCCGACGAAGGGGTCGCATGTTACAACTTCAAGGACTTCAGATGGGTAATTTTGCTACCGTCTGAGGCCAGAAAAGCGACTGGCGCACATCGGTGTTACCGTGCAGAACATACTACAATAAACATTAAAAAAAAACAGACAAACAAGAGACATAACAAACAAAACTACACTAATCTAGACAAGTTAAAGTGCGTAATATCTACTGGAAGGGACATGGGAAGGAATCAAAGGGTGATTCCCATCTCTTTGGCGAAATCGAACAGAATCCGCGCGTATTCGTAGTCCTGCTGACCCAAGATGTCGCGTAATGGCACTCCAGGGGGCACTCTTCCTGATGCCCGAACGGCTGACAGTAGTCCGGATCTTGCCGCATCGAACTCCACGCATGACCAGAGGACGTGATCAAAATCGTGGAATCCGTTGCTACAGCTACAAACCTTCGAGTCGGCACTGCCTACACGATGGAGATGTGCATTCATCGCATAATGGTTCGACATGAGTCTAGACATCATGCGAATAAACGCACGATCCATCGGGAGCCTGTGAAACCAGGGACGCAGGGACACCTGTGGGCAGATGGAATGTAGGAACCTCCCGAGTTCGTCCTCATCCCACATGCTCTGCCAGCGGGGCAAGCACAGCTGTTGCGGGGTGCGAAGAAACTCGTGAGGGGGAATCGTCCTCTCAAAGAAGCTGCCCTCAGAGGCACCTCGTTTGGCGTGTCTGCCTTTTCATTGCAGGGGATACCGCAATGAGCAGGCAACCATATAAGCGTTATTCTGAATGCTTTATCAAACAAAGAGCTTAGAATATCCAGGATTTTTTGGAGAAAGTAATTAGAGTTCTTTAATGCCTCAACGGATGTCAGTGCTTCGACAGCGCTGAGGCTGTCAGTGAATATAAAATACTGATCCGGAGGGTTTGCGCTTATAATAAGAAGTGCATAAAAGATAGCAGTACACAAACATTTGATGTGCAACTTTCAGCGGTTATAACCTAAAGATCGTAAATCACCGAAAATGCTGCTCAATCAGTAGGGCATAACAAGCATGAACGTGAACATTCTCTAGGAAGTGACCATATACGACGTGAACACAGGGAAAACAATGCCTCAATTCACTACGATTAGTTAATGATCAAACAGTACATACAGTTTATTGCTAAATGGATAGCATATACATAAATAAAAGTAGTATACGATTGTCGTAATGGTTCAAATTACCCTTAAGATAACTACAACTTCACGGCAAATGTAAAACAATAATGAGTCTATTCTAACTTGTCAAAGTTTAGCAAGCAGTTAAATGGTTGTTGGCACTTTAAGTTACTGCGCTACATAGCATTTGCATACCTGGTAGAGTCGCCACTCTATATCATCAAAAACAAGGACTCTTTTAGTATAGAAGAATCCAGAATTAGTATGTTCTTTTTTCGTTTGTCATAGGCTTCCAGTCTCTATTTTTTTCAAATCTTCTACTCGATTGGATGGTTCTCCATTGTATCAGTTAGTGTAGTACGCTTATTCCATTTTGTAACTTTATTTTAGCTCTTATGGATTCATGATGCTGTCGGAGTCTCGGCTAGATGAAAACAAATTTAAACCGAGCTAAAGGAGGTATAAGAAATTAAATTCCTTTTATCGCCGAGAACAAACCAACCGAGCCAGCCAGCCGTATACGGTAAACATTTCAATAAACGTTGCGAACGATAATACACCCGCGTCCCCATCTGAGGAACACACACGTGTGCTTGAAACCATCAATGAACCAGCTAGCTATACACATGGATCGGAGACTAAAAGGTGCCAACTTCCCGACCACACCGCTTCCGAGCAGCATTTGTTCAGCGCCCCGGTACGTCACGCGCTGCGCGCCCCCGATGCTCCTCTTGGGAGCCATGTGTTTTTCTTCACAAAATCCCACCTCACACGCAAAGACTTGTGTCGGCGGATGGTAGGCAAAAGCATCCAGCGGCGGCCCTCACTATCTTGGGAGATTGTTTCCACCCACCCACACACCCTTTGCTGCTGTAATGCTTTTATTTTTGTTTTATTTTTTGAGAAAATAACGACCACATGCCCACTAGCAATTGCAATTCATTCATTTACCACAAGGCGATTTTCGTTGATTATATTGTAGTCGTGGCGACCGGGTGTTTGCTATCTCGATGCCATACAGCGTGGAACTGGTTAGCCAATATCAATCCTTCTATTGGCAGTTGACAGCTGTCAATTTGGGCACCGATAAGCACGATTCGTTATCAATTGCAAGCGCATCGAAACATGGCAGCGTGTGTTTGTGAGTGTTGCTGATGAAACAAGCAGTAAAAATTACTAGACAACGCGTGATAATAGTACCATGAACACTTTTGCAGCTAACAACAACAAAAAGACATCTGTACTTTTTGGAACACGAATGGGTGCGCTACGTATACTCACTACTGGCGTTTAGCGACCTTGAAGTTGAAGACCCGTCTAAGTACGTAAGCAAACTTTCCGGAGAAGCAGCTAATAGATTCATCTTCATCTACCACGCCCGGTTTGGTATGTGTGTGTGTGTGTCCATATAGGAACATAATCAGCACCTGCTAAATTTGCGTTTGACGCTGTATTTAGGCGTGGAACTTGTTTCCTCTCGGCATCGCATTGCTTTCACGCGTTTTGCCTCTTCTTCGCCGCTTCTTTGCCAACATATTCACGAGTGTTTGTTTTATCTGCATCAATCGATATGCCAACGTACGCGGAAAAGATTGATGGGACCTTCGTGGAAGGAAGATTTTTGTTAGCCGAGCAAGAAAAGGTGGAATCGTTTTTCGGGCCAAATTCTCATGGCGCTGTAGATTTGTTTTCGTTTCTTGCTGTGTGTGTGTGTTGTGGAAGATTTGGGATGTTTTTTTTTGTCCCCCGGTAGTGTTATCAATGTGTCGTCCAACGTCTGTACTAAGGGAGCAATATGAACAGGACGTTTGGCAATGATGAATAACACGTAGTAACTAAAAATGTTGTTATTAATAAAAAAAAACAGATGAGACATGCTAGAATCTCTTGGTAATCTCTCTCTCTCTCTCTCTCTACTCTCTAGCACATTAAGTCTTATTAACAACACAAACCTTTTCAACTATCGCAATTCTCATTCGGGGCACCAGAGAAAAGAAGGGTTCTTGCGGCAAGACGCGCTATTTCAGTCAACCAAGTACAAGTAATGGTGGTAACTGTATCAGACGCAAGGCGGGTGTCATCGAATATTCGATTAGATATGAAAAACTGCACCGCACACACACACATACACACTCTTCTTGGCCCTACTGCCACAAATCGCTGAGACACTAAAGTTGTACGCGAGCGAGTCCGGAAAAAGGAATAAGAAAGCGGCCCCGCGGCTGTTTGCCGCGTATGTTCGGTCTTGAGATAGTAGAAGAAACGAACGCGTAGCAAAGAAGGGGGAGGTACGGCGGATTCGCGTCTCCGCCGTACATCCATTGGCCACTGGGCGATGAGAACAGTAGCAGCGACGAGCAAAAGTCATAAAAGAGAATGATAGCGCGCGCGTGAAAAAAGTGTGGTAAAAGTAGAATGCGAAAAAAGGGTGATTTGGTGGGGTGGTTTGTGGAGGTCGTTTTGCTCCCCGTAGGAACGAAGGAAAAAGAGAGAAATCAAAGCAAGAGCAAAAGTATGAATGGATAAAAGCAACGGAGAGAGCACTACTGGTTGTGTGGTACGCTTCTGTTTTTTAACAAACGACCGTGCAAGTTTCATAGCAGCCCGTGGGGTTGCCTGTCGAAGAGAAGAGTATATGTAGGTGGGTGACAGCAGCGCGGTAGGAACGGAAGGGAGAGCGAATGTTGCTATGTTGCTAACCCGAACCAGCGACTACTACTACGGCAGCGCTATCGGCTGCCATCTTTCTACTTGGTCAGCGACACTGTGGGGGCTGCCTTGCTGTGGGCGCCGGGAATTATCTTTGCGCTTCTTGCTCCAACAATATCATCTGATTCGCGCGCGCGGTATTCGAGCAGAAGAAACAACCCTGCTATGTTTTTTTTTGTTCGTTTGCTGTTGTTGTGTTGTGCTCCATCGTATTGGTGAGTAGTGGCTGAACCACACATATATGGTATGTTTATGTGTAGGAAGGGAAGGTCTTTTTTTTTGCCCGTAGCGACATGCAGACATACTCGTTCGCTCTCTCTCTCTCTCTCTCGCTTTTCTGTCTTTGGCTCTGTACATTCCATCTTAGAATCGCGCGCGGCATTCGGCTGCGATGGGCACGTTTTTCGGAGTGTCAATGGCAAGGACGCCGCACAGCTATAGTCAAGTTTGTGTTGTGAGCGTGCCAATGAAGGTGTGTGTGTGTGACAAGAGAGACAGCAGTAGGGAACTAGAGAGTGACTAAAAGAAGACATAAAACTTGTTGTGTGCAGTCTGGTAAAGCGATACCAATTTAAGTTGTTCATTTTATCTAAACCATAAGCAACACGAGTAACCCGACAAAGACTTGGTGACTATCAAAACGAATATAAGAATATTCTACTATAACTCTGAGTTACGAAGAGTGTTTCACAAGAGCAACAAATAGAAGGAAGTGTACGATGCTTCTTCACCGTAACCACACTACATCATTGTTAGGATGAATTTGCCAGACTATCTTCGATTATGACCTCACTCAACAGAGGGAAGTCGAAGAAGAATGCCTAGAGGCGGCGGTTTGCGAGCTAATCTTGCGGTATGCAGATACTTCCATCGATCGAGGTGCGTTCCGGTTCCCCGCAAAAAAACCGGTTAAGAGTATTCCTTTTTATTATGGTTATAAATTGCCGGTAGAGGGATACCCGTTTTACTGCCCAAAAATGTTTAATCGCATCGCTTGGCCACTCGGAACGTTTTGTTACGGATTGTCAATATTGCGATCAGGCGCAAGTAATAATCATTGCATCGTGTTCGGTTTCACTGTTGATCGATTAAACCTTTTACCTCTCACATTATTGATTTGATTAGGGAACCGTTCCGTTCATTTACTGATTCATTTTTCCTAAACAAATCTTTTATAACAGGAAAATATCCTCAGCAATAGACCGATCGTTCACACTCTGATATTTAACACTAATATTTAACTTCCTGTGGGGCGGCCCGTTGGAAGATGCGACAGCGGCGCCGGTCTTCACACGGCAGGACCGGGGTTCAAGTCTCATCTGGGCCGTTCCCCCATAGTGAGGACTGACTATGCAACTATGCGGTAACAAAATAAGTCGTTAGGCTGGTGTCATTTAACTTCCTTTCTTGCAGGCCCTAGATGTGGTCCCCCACTGTAGATAGTTCTGTAATCTTTAAGTAATTGCCACAGTACATTCATCAGCTGTGTTTATTTGTTTCGTTCGAGTCGCACGATGTGTGCTTGCTGCTGCTCAATCTCGTGCAGTTTAGTGATGTCTGATGCGTGTATAGGTGTACCTGCTTGTGCACGTACGCCTTCCCAATAATCGCATCGCAAACATGGTGGTACAAACTCAATCAAAATGATGCACTTCTCTTACTACCAATGCATCCCTTGCTGCTCTTGTTCCGATCAAACAAAGCGACGAGCGGTCTATGTGTATCTGAAATACACTCTCTGCTCTATACAATCATATTTCCCTGTTATAGTGATCTGGCTGATGCGGTAGTAGACGGGTGCAAAAACAAAAATTGGAATCGATCCATCTAATTTCTAGCTGACCACCGTGTGGCAATCGGTCACCATTGCTGCTTGCAACAGGAAGCCGCCTGACGGCTACGAACGATAGAACCAGTCACCAGAGTCAACACAGCTGTCAAATCCGCTCACCCTACATGGCTGGGGCCCTGTGATAACGTGTGGTAGCGTGATACTGATACGATGATCATCATCCCGGTGACAAGCGTTACTTCGCCGTTACACGCCACATTACAGTAGGTCCCGTACGCGACCACTTACAGAGAATGTGTTGTGTTGGTCCCTTTCTTACATCGACAAATAAAGCATCATTCGCCCGTTTGCAAGCGAGCAACAACACTTCAATCGCCTGATCCTTATCGATCGCCGGGTGTTTGATTATTTGCCCATCATCACCCCGGCCCTTCACACAGGAACCCGTCGCAATGTCCGTGCATTATGAAGGGTTCTCATCTGCATTGGGTAATGGACATGATTGGTTGTGTATGTTGAATGTGTTTGCGTGCAGTTTAAACTTACAAACCGTTCAAATGTGTGTTCTTCGGTCGGTCGGTTGACAATTTCGGTCCGACGGACAATGTTCTTTTTTTTTTTGTAAAAACCGAGTTTGTTGGTGTGCTCCTGTGTGTGCGTCTCACCAAACGCGACGCGAGACGACGCTCAGAGTAGTTCGCTCTTCCTACCAGCCCGTTTCCGTCCCTGTTGTTACAAACCTTATCCACGAGTGTGTACGGCCACGGTTGTTTACGTGCGCTCGTGACGCACGTGCGCTTGTGACACTTACAGCTGCTCGACTTTGGCAGAGCAAACTGAGTGAGGAACATCACTTCACAGTCACACACGCCTTTTTATACCATATTCTCTTAATGCTGAAGATCTTTAGCATATGTTGTATTTTATTGCCAAAATGTTTAGTTCTGAAACATTTGTTGATATTTATAGGTTTATTTATTATTTGTGACCTCTCACTAATGTGTGCGATTAGGCAGAGTAAAGCGTTAAAGCTAGAATTTAGCGATCTTTACTGTAGAAATCGAAACAGCGGAAACACTTTATCCCACCGCCTTTGCTTTGTCCTTTTTTCTCACATTTTAACATTGATGATGTGACATTGAACCTACCTACCAATATAATATCAATTTTTGGGTTTTGCCCGGTCGGAATGCTGTTTTCGGCATGCCCTGTTTACTAATTACGTCTCGAAAGTGTTGACTTTTCTTCGCGTACACCTACTGAAGACACTCTGTGTGTTCCCCGCTCGACAGCTGTGTGGAGTAGTGAGACGTAAGCAGATTAGATGAAATTTCGCCGAAAGCTTGTAACCGAACCAACATTTTCCCAGCAGCGTGTTCTATCTGCTGCTGCCGATAGACGTCAGAAAATGTTTGCTTTTGTTTTTCGCGTACCAGCTGTAGCAATTTGCGTAATGATATTAGGTAATGGGCACACTTTGCGTTCTGAAGGGTACAACTGTTTCTTCAGCTTTCAGAGTATCTTTTGTTAAGTTGAGACACAGTAAGCGAGCTATTAATCCTGGGGAAGGATGTCTGTATTTTCTTTAACTAACTTTTTTTATCCATAAAGCAGACAATCAAGCCTGTTATAGTGGGATTAATTCATTTCGCACTACATTCTGGCAGTGTATCGGCAACAAAAGAAATATTGCAGACAATCCACGCTAGACAGCGAACGGATATAGCTTTAACACCAGATTGTATGTCGTGTTCCGATGAAGTGAACTAATATTCATTCGAACGTTTCTTGTCCATCAGGCAGAGCTTTACAACATATGAATGTTTTGGGGGGTGTTTGTCTGTGCATCAACTGTTTCTTGCGATGAGCGAGATTCAACGACATTTACTTTAAACGTAATGCTTGTGCACACAACCCTGATGTCTTTCACAAGTTAATAAATAATTTAAGAAAACAAAAAGGCACATCAACAAGAAATAGAACCTCACAACACATCCCGAACACACATCACAGTGCAGTGCAGTTGAATTTTTTTAAAACACATCCATCAGGGTGTGCGTTAATGAGCGAAAAAATGTATTTATGTTTCTTTCTTCTCTCGTTTTCTCTATTTCCAGATCGGTCACATTTTGCGCTTTTTACCACGGGACTGAACATAGTGTGTAGCGCAACTTGGCGAAAATATTCGCAACTAACGCCAACAACCAGGACAACAACATGCCCGGCCAATGCCGGAGGTACGAAGAAATGAGGAAAGAAGCAGAGGTTGTTGTAGCTCTTGCACCGAGCCAGCCGTGAAATGATGAATTTATCCAGCCAAGAACCTAACCGTACCTTCAAATCCCGGGCACAGCACGCTAACCGACGACTTTCTCTTCTCTCAGTGGATATGGTGGTAGTGTGTGAACCCTGCGCTACATTTCGCAAACATGGCTACGACGCGCCGTGCATCTTAACGGTTGGCCGAAGGAATTCTCTCCTGATTAATTATTAGAATGTCTACCAAGAGGAAGAACTGCACCAGGAACAAACAAAAAGGGGAGAAAAAAACACTAAAGTATACAGTCTGTTTTGCTGGGATTGCTGCCAACAGTCGTCGCCTGTGATGACACAGGAATCGATTCCAAACGTTCGTGAATTCTCTCCTGATTAATTATTAGAATGTCTACCAAGAGGAAGAACTGCACCAGGAACAAACAAAAAGGGGAGAAAAAAACACTAAAGTATACAGTCTGTTTTGCTGGGATTGCTGCCAACAGTCGTCGCCTGTGATGACACAGGAATCGATTCCAAACGTTCGTGGCACCGTCGGTGCTGACTTGATCCGACGGGACTTGACGTGATGCGCTGGTTGTACACCAACTTTCGACGGCATTTAGTCCACAGAATATCGTTGAAAAAAAAAAGCATTGCATTCAGGGGGATAAAGGACT
>KZ061856.1:197728-223251 GCA_002091835.1 Anopheles maculatus
GGCAACAAAAGAAATATTGCAGACAATCCACGCTAGACAGCGAACGGATATAGCTTTAACACCAGATTGTATGTCGTGTTCCGATGAAGTGAACTAATATTCATTCGAACGTTTCTTGTCCATCAGGCAGAGCTTTACAACATATGAATGTTTTGGGGGGTGTTTGTCTGTGCATCAACTGTTTCTTGCGATGAGCGAGATTCAACGACATTTACTTTAAACGTAATGCTTGTGCACACAACCCTGATGTCTTTCACAAGTTAATAAATAATTTAAGAAAACAAAAAGACACATCAGCAAGAAATAGAACCTCACAACACATCCCGAAGACACATCACAGTGCTGTGCAGTTGAATTTTTGTTTAAACACATCCATCAGGGTGTGCGTTAATGAGCGAAAAAATGTATTTATGTTTCTTTCTTCTCTCGTTTTCTCTATTTCCAGATCGGTCACATTTTGCGCTTTTTACCACGGGACTGAACATAGTGTGTAGCGCAACTTGGCGAAAATATTCGCAACTAACGCCAACAACCAGGACAACAACATGCCCGGCCAATGCCGGAGGTACGAAGAAATGAGGAAAGAAGCAGAGGTTGTTGTAGCTCTTGCACCGAGCCAGCCGTGAAATGATGAATTTATCCAGCCAAGAACCTAACCGTACCTTCAAATCCCGGGCACAGCACGCTAACCGACGACTTTCTCTTCTCTCAGTGGATATGGTGGTAGTGTGTGAACCCTGCGCTACATTTCGCAAACATGGCTACGACGCGCCGTGCATCTTAACGGTTGGCCGAAGGAATTCTCTCCTGATTAATTATTAGAATGTCTACCAAGAGGAAGAACTGCACCAGGAACAAACAAAAAGGGGAGAAAAAAACACTAAAGTATACAGTCTGTTTTGCTGGGATTGCTGCCAACAGTCGTCGCCTGTGATGACACAGGAATCGATTCCAAACGTTCGTGGCACCGTCGGTGCTGACTTGATCCGACGGGACTTGACGTGATGCGCTGGTTGTACACCAACTTTCGACGGCATTTAGTCCACAGAATATCGTTGAAAAAAAAAAGCATTGCATTCAGGGGGATAAAGGACTTACGATGGTCGACATCTTAGCGCGTGTTTGCTCGATAAAAATCCGCCATTTCCATCAATCAAAAAGATAGTGGTGGGTAGTATTTATGGACGAGCATTGGACTGCGCTCGAGGTTTTTGGGCTTGAATTAGTGAAACATCAAACCCATAGACCAAAACTTCAATAGTACGGAATCACTTCTTGGTCAGGGGATTTCATTTCAATTTACAAAGCATAAATAGTAAAATTGTGCTCCATCGGTCCAGCATCGGCAGCATCTCATCACTTTTTCCCGATGTCTTTTTCAAATTCTTTGCCACGATAAATCCAGCATTAAGTACAGGCCGCTTGCCTGTATAACATGGCGCACCGGATATGCTCTCGTACGGTAGAGTACCATTGAAATGTAAATTCAAAACTTACATATTCATCAGACCTTCACCGCGTTTTCCACTGTGGCGGAGCGTATTGTTTTGACCCACGTCCACGGTTTGTCCACTACATATCCATATTTCTAAATTCGCTGCATGCTGTCTGTTTTTCTCGTACTTCCAAACGCGACTCTTTTCTGCATTCTCTCTATCTCTACGCCGTTCTCTATTCTCTCTCTCTCTGCACGCGTAGATATATAGGTGGGTCCCCCGATTGTTGACCGTGTCGACCGGGGTTCGTTCTCTTTGTTTTGATTTTCCCGCATTTCTGGCACGGTGACTACACGGTGAACTGACAACGAGAACGTATCATGCTTGAAAACCGCCGATCGCCATTATGAATCTGCTGCTGCTGATCTCATCGTGTTTCACCCCCTTTCTTTCACACACACACACGTATGTCCTCAACCGGTAGTAGCGTAGTTGGCGTAAATGGCAACAAAATACGCACCACCGTCATTGCAACGAAGCATGTCTCAGTAGATAGAACGGGAAACTTGGTGCAAGGGAATCTGAAGAGAGCGATGGGGCCAATGGCTTTCGCATGCTAGGGGACAATAGCAATTTAGCGCGTTTGATGTACACATCGTTTAGTTGGATTTAGTTTTTACTTGACGCTTTTGCGCTCCACGAACGACGTGTATCAACGGGATCACTATCGAATATAAACATTATGTGTTATTTAAAAGATCGCTCTATATATGTGTGTTCTATACGAGTGTGTACGCACCTAGTGTGAGCTATTTTGTTGGCATATTTAAAAATGCACGTGATGTTTAGTGCACAATTTACCACATTTTAATACTCATCGTTTTACGCTTCTTTCCCACAGATTGTTTTGCGACAGATTCGACATGAAATATGTGATTGTGTGATTGATTGTAAATAGTAGTCCCTAGGTGTTTGATTGTAAATATTTAGCCAACTCTACTGCGGTGCAATAGCTTGACAGTTTGATGATCGACGCTCGAGGCAGCCCAGCAGCAATAAGTGGCGAAGATCGCAAATGGGCTTAGTGTATTGTTACTGATGTGCGTGTGCATTTGTGTGCAAAGTGGTTTGCGTATTACAATTTAGAAATAGTAAGTGTACTACACCCCGCTTCTGGTGATTGTGCGAAATTGTGATCCTTGTGTATTTTTTTTGTTTATACACATTTCGGCAAACGTCCTGCAGAGTAGATAACAGCAGCATGAAAATGATCATTTCATAAACGATGTGTGAAGTATGTAGATTCTTTTGTTGTCGTGCCTTGTCCATCGGGACCGTGCGTGTGTGTATGCGTTAGTGAATGGTGTTTTCCCGTCGCCCCGCCACCGTGTCGTAGATGGCATACACTTCTGTCCCTGCATACCCCCGTAGTGAGCGTACATAATGGCCGTCCAACGGCGCAGGAGACGGTGCATACTGCCGTCGTAGCCGTCGTGGAGGATGTTTGGTGACGCAAAGTGGGCGCGCGCAGTGTTAAAGCGTCGTCCGTGCATTAGGAGCAATGTTATGATAATGGGTGTTGTAGTAAACCCGCACAAGTAACCTTTAGTAGTCGGTTCATGAGAGTAGCAGCTTAGCGCGTGTGTGTAGGCGTTCCGGAACGTCCCGCACCAGCAAACGGCCCCGGCAATCATTATTGCCTTCCCATGGTAATCGGTGAATTGTGGGGAAGGCGAGGTGCTTTTGTGTGAAAGTGGCAACATCTTTCGAACCGCGCGCGCGGCTCGGTATCACCATCAGTCGTCAAGACAAATGGGAAGTGAATCAAATCGTGCGCTTGTGTGTGTGTGTGCGTTTTTTGTGTCTGTCCTGTGAGGGTCGTTCAGTGTATAAAATGAAACAAATTATTTACGTTTGAAGTTTGGTGTGAAGGAAGCAGAAACATACAAGCGCGCACCCAAGACGTCCCAAAACAGGCAAAAAAGTGTTCTGGTGGCATTACACACAAACAAGCGCGCTGCTGTCAAACGCCACTACTGCACACTAACTGCTACGTTCAATCGCTCCCTGTGCCTGTTGGTCTACCGTGACCGCCATCGCGATCGTTGTGTGCAGCTCTGCAGCTTGACAACAAACAAACAAACGAAAAAGAAGCACACAACTTTGGGCACGGGCGGTAGCAGCACCAGCAACAGCGCGCATCATCAACACACAACTCTTCGACCTTTGAGCATAACAGCGTGTGCGCGTGAGCTTACTAACCGCGCCGGCTGTATGCAATACGTTTGTACACTGAATCTCTTCGAACGAGCTTAGGGGTGGCATATGAGATATTCACGAACGCATCATCAAGCCCCAAGAGGATAAACGAACGTTAAGGATTCTATGCTCAAACGCTATTCAAATTCGGCGAATGCTAATTCGGCACAACAGAATGATCACCTGGAGTATCACTCAATCAAGCGGATAGAGCGAGATCTAGAGGTAAGCGTGTTATCATAGTTATTTAATATTCGTAACGTAATCGCAGAGTCTTATTTTGTGCATCCACTGGCGGATCAAGGCTTCTGACATCTCAAAACAACTTAAGTATTTAACTCAAAGAGAGACTCTTTCCTCTGTTATTTGGTTCGAAAAATCGAAACGAAAACAAATTCTAATTAACGCTGCGTTTTTTGGCATCTGCTGCACACGATTCCCATACACACACACACCATATCTTACCGAGTTGCATTAAACCGAGTACACGGTTCCCTTTGCTGTCTCTGTTCCAAAGGATCCCGGACCATGTGCGGTGTTGTTGCCAAGTAAACGTGCAGCCTCAACCTTAGCACACGGATCGCGTCCAAACGCTGCTCATGCTATAGGATGGGAAAGGAAGGAGAACGTGTAATTGTTGGAGAGGCAATGCAATGGAGAGAAGAACCGAGATGATAGCGTAAGCGAAGAGAGGGAAGGGTTAATGAACGGTATTAGGAGCGTGAGGATTGGCCTGTGTGTAAACACAGTGCTTGGCTATATTTACTTTAAATTTATATTTATAAATCCTGTCAGTGTGTGTGTGTGTGACCATTGTAGCCATCCGTGTCTGATGGATGTATCTGTGTTGTGCTGGTGGACGAGGGAATCGTACGTGCTCTCGTCAGGGTGCAAGTGCATCTTAGCTCGCTTAACGGTTAATGACGGTTTCAGGTGAGTGCGGTTGAACCCCCCCTACGTCCAAGTGACAGGCTGATCACGAATGCGAGAGAGGCAGCAAAAGAATGACACATCGATTAATGATGATAGTGGATGAAAATGGCATATATGGTTTCTAATGTCTCCTGTCAGGGTGTTTTTTTGTATGCCTAACTTGAGATCAGAACAGGTATCGTTGACTGGATTGCTCCACATACCTGTACTGTCGTCGGTTTCGTATCAGAAGATGTCTTGACACAAACAGAGGTTGATTGAAGATGAAATACTAAGAAGCGTACATTCCGGAGAGCCAAGGAAGCTGCCACAGAATACATGGAAGCTTGGTGAACCGTTTTTGCTTACATATCGCCACGTAAAGGCTCTTATTCTACTTGGTACAAGAAACCGTGAAACTAATCACGTATCGTGTTTCTTCTTACGTTGATCGCATTCTTGATTGATAGCCATCTTAACATAAAAGTCTGTTTGCCACCAAGCTAGCAAAAAAAACACATCTACTTTTCTTTACTCATAAATTTGATAGCAAGATACTTAGCAAACTTCAAACAATGTTTTTTTGTTTTGTTTTCTGTTTTTTATACTTCATTTACATTATCGTTCTAAACGAAAAGCCGTAGAATTTTCTTTTACATCACCATTGTCACTCGAATAGCATCATTCTTGCTGTATGACCTTCATACACGCAAGTAAATAAAGTTAGATAAATTACCCCGTAACGCACCGAGCACACTTATTCTTATGTGAAACACTTCCCGATGCGTAAATGAAAGCTCAGCCTGCGTTCAGGTGTATGTACTGGAGATGCGAACGGGAGAATAACATCTCATTTTCTCATGCTGCAAGTGTACATAAACGCTATCCGGTAAAAATGCCGCTAGCTATTCGCGTGTACGAAACAATAGTAGTGCCATCACCCTGCGCCGTGCTGTTGTGCAATAAGTCGCTTTCGATTGCGTTCGGGTGGGTGTCTCCTACCATAAATAGAGCCTCTACTTGATATTGCCATACTCCTTTTACCCGGTTTCTTACCTCCAGGATAAAAGAAATGTGGAAAACCCCTTTTTGTTTGTAACACGCATAGCGAAACTAACATGCACCGTACTAACACGCATCTCGCACATAAGTGTTTGATGAAATGCTTCGAACCTCACGGCTTAAGAAAGTAGCGGCCACCAACAGCAACATCCTTGCTCTAGGCTGTGCACCTTTTTCCTGGGGTGCTTTATTGACGTTTCTTAGCATATTCATTATTCTTAGAGTTTTTCTCTTTGATAAATTCAGCGTACGGTAGGCAGCTTACGGCCCTCGCAATTAGCCTCTTCAAAGAAAAAAGAAGATCACCACAACCTACGCACGTCCCTTTTATTGAAAAGCTTGTTGTCAATATTTTTTTCCTTTCCTACGAATTAGTAGGTAGATGTCTTAGAGGGAAATGCTACAAACACATGGCTCTAGAGCAAAATATGTGCTCAATATATGCGTCTTGTAACAAAGACTATACATATAGTGATTAATGTGATGGAAACCTCCTTTTGAAAGAGTAGTAGAGTTGTAGTACAGCAAATAAAGCATCGAGTACCGTTCAATCCTTATTATATCGACCCTGCTCTCTGCTCCAATTTAACATTTACATCTTAGTTTTCCCTTTGGCAGAGGTAGTCATTCGTGAGGAACCTTCAGGTTGTTTGACCAGTCCAGTAAATGTAGGCAACCCACGCCACACTACAATGATGGAGATTCCAGTGTCTATTTGCATATCTCACACGATGCCAGAATCGTGCCGGCAGTTGGTTTTCACTAATCAACAGCGATCGCTTAATGAACGCGTTTTCCCTTGAAAACGTTAAGCTTGCGATCAACGAAAGTCGCCGAGCAAATTGTATTGCGCTCACATATCGGAACTATGTGAACTAATACTACTCGAGCAGCAGCTATCAGATTTCTCCATTGATACCATCTCTATTCGATGTCGATGCAAGTAATATTACCGCGAGAAGCCTGCATACTACCGATGGGAAGGAATTGTCCCGGCAACAGTGTGATCGATCTCTCGCATTACGAATGAGCAAATACAACGCTGAGACACCGACAAATCGGTGCCTTTAATTGCTTCGCGCACGGTTTTGCAATCAGACTGTGTCTCCGAAGTGATTCCGTTGTGCATTCCTTTGCGTTTTGCTTGCCAATTAGTGTAGTGGTGCATCATAATACACGACACCGTACGATTTCTCCCGTTCAAACGTTTGCGATTGCTGTGTGCGGTCAGTGTAGCTTAAGATTTCCTGCTGCTTTTTTATCGGTTAGTGGGAAAGGCATCATGGCCCTATTGTTTAAATTAAAACTTTGAGTTGCATTACTGTATGTTACATTTACACAATGTTCTTGCCGTCGATTAATAAGTATACCTCTTATCTTTACAGATCCCGGAACGAAACGAAAGAGAGGGGAACAGAGCAAGGACAATCTAAAATCAAGATCGGATTTAGATCCACGTATTTGATCGCGGATATTTGATCGATAGCAGCATCTAATCACCTCCATGAGATATAGTGCAAACGACGTCAACTAATATCTGGCTGATGAGAGTATGGAGATCATCAGACGAAGAATAGCTTTGCGTGTGGAGTAGCGTGGTGTGCTACCGAACCAAGCTTGGTAGTTCCCTCGGAGTTGTTCCACCCGCAACGCAACTCGTTAGTAAAACAAACAATAACATAAGATATACTAAACGCAACGGTAGCGAGCGTTGCAGTCCCCAGACATTAAATCGGCCACAAAAGAGAGAAAGTGCCAAACCTTGATGTGGCCATTGTCAGTTCTGTACCGGGGCAAGCATGATACCGCAAAAGCAACCCCCGCCAGCACTAGTAGCATCATCATCATCGTCGTCGGCAACACAACAACAGTCTGTGAATGCTAGTGTCAGCGGGACCAACAGTAACAGCATGACAACGACCGTCGTCGCCGTTAATACCGGTCCCGGAACGGCAGCGACGGTGGGTATAACTTCCGGGACGGGATCGGCGTTTGGCAGCAACAGCACCACCGATCGAACAATGCTGGCGGAGAAAAGCACCGTTCAGAATGCGACGCCACGGCAGCATCCGAAAAAGCGAAAATTTGATCTCGCAGAATTAGAGGAAATGGAGACGCATCGGCCGGTTCCACCACCACCATTGCCAGTGCCGCCAGCACCTACTGCGTCGTCGTCTCCCGAAAGCAATGGAGGAAAGCATGAGACACAACCGATGGAAACTGACGGAGGAAGAGGAAGAGGAGGAGGAGGTCATGAAGTAGACAGAGATGGAGTAAATCGTGGGGAAGAGGCTGAATTATCACAGCGGCCATCATGTACCACCGGTACGGTGGTATTAAGGAATGGTGGTGAATCAGAGGAAAATGGAAGCATCGGTGCATACCATTACGGTGTTACCAATGGAAATTTTGGTAGAGACAGTGTCAGCAATAGCCACAACCACATGGACGTAGACACAAGAACAGCTCATCAAAGCACGTACGACAGCACGATCCAATCGGAACGATTACACCGTGAACGGCCGGGCAGCCGGGATCGGATATTGAACAGCACTGGTCATCGCTCGCAGGCGAGCACTAATCCCGGTCCGGGTGGTTCATCAGTAGTCACTCCCGCGAGTACTAACAATGGCGGTGGTGGTTTGATGGCCACGCAGCAACATCGTGCCAGCCCGGGCGGTACGGAAACGGCGATGATCAATCTTACATCCGTCCCAACGACTGCAACGTTGTTGACGATGGTACCGGCCAACAGTGGCACTAATGCGAAGGCACACCATTTGCATCAGCGTCCGGGAGCCGCCGGATCGCTCTATGCGCATCACGTTCACCTTCATCAGCAGCCGCCGAATGCCGGCAGCCAGAGTCCGGGCATGATTGCTGCCAGGAGCAGGGGTAGTAGCAGTAATAGTATAAGTTATACTAATAATACCAGTAGCATTAGTAATAGCGATAGTAACGGTGCCACTTTGACCTCCTGCTCCTCTTCCTCCATCGCCACGGTGAATCGATCTCAGAGCTATACCATTTCCACGATTACGCTGCAACAGCCATCACCGTCGAGTACGGCGTCACCACCAGGTGCCATCGATGCATCCAGCCAGCTGCTTCAGCAACAGCAGATGCAACATCAGCATCCTGTACATCAGCAACAGCAGCATCCGATAATTGCACACAACCGGCAGATACTGCTGACCGTCGATCCCGCTACAATAAGACACCATCAACAGCAGCACCAGCAGCAGCAGCAAGTTTTACGGTTGCAACCTACATCCACACCACCCGACACATACTACATCAGCAATAAAAAACTCCACACGACGCCTTCATACGGGTAAGTTGTTTTGTTGTTGAAGATACTTACGGCGCGCATAAATATCGACGCATTTGTTTGTTTTTCAATGCTGAATGTGTAATAGAATAGAATTGGTAAACCATAAAGTGTAGCATGCAGATTGTGCGAGTAAAAATATTATCTACTATCGATGCAGATTTAACCAAATCGAACAGGCATAGCGTCCTCATTCATAGCGTGTCTCGTTTCGTCTCCCGTCCATGCTACGATGGTTTCGATTTTTGCAATGATGATCGTGTGAATACTAACGTTACCGTACCATTCGCTTCCTTCCGTACGTTCTCTGACAAGCGCTTTAAAATTGCCAGTGTGAGCTGGTTAATTTGAATACTATTCCGTTTACCTTTACCTGTATCTGTGTACTTATCCTCGTATGCTGCTTCACAAGCAGATATCGTAAAATTTCTTATACATAAACAATTGAAGTGTATCATTCCCGTTTCGCTCCACATGACCGAAATTTGCTGTTGTTTTGGGTGCTGCGTATGCCATATTTATCGTGTACGTTCCTGTCCCGTATTTCAGCTCACCTGGAAGCTATAAACCTTCTCCAACACCGTCAGCTACAGGAAGTGCGGTTGCCACATCGACTCCGTCGCCTGTACATCAACTCGCTGCTTCAACATCGTTCTCTGTACCACAACATCACTACCAGCATCAGCAACACACCACCCTGCACCAACCTCCGAGTCAGCATTCCCAACAACAGTTCCGCCAACAATCGCCACCTTCATCCTCGTCTGCCGCTTCGTCTCAGCAGGACGTAACTCTATCCTCAAGCGGCCAGCAGTGCGGTACTTCGACCACCACCCCACTCATTGACCTCAGCGAATGGATAAACCATCGGGTGTTGGCACGACGAAAAGATGTTTACGGCTCTGGACGCATTCGGGCTACGTCCGCACCGGGGACCGTTGTGATCGGGTTCGATCAGCCCGAGGGCAGCCATCAGACGTACCAGGGTGTGCTCGATGACACGCACCGGCAGCATGATATCATCGACGACGTGTGTCCATCGCTTGTCGATCTGCAACCGGGCGTGCGGGTCTGCGTAAGGGCTACCTGTGTTCATCCACATCCCGTGACGTCCAATGGAGGGGACGTATTTATTGAGGGCATTGTGAAGGAAGTTCATGGCAACAAGAAACAATTTTCTGTCCAGATTTTGAGCGCTTCTGTAAGCGACAAGCAAGAGGTATTTTGGACGATATTGTTGTAATGTGTATCATATGTTAACTCTTTTTATTTTCCTCTCTATGTTGCCTACATATATAGCTGCGAACAGTGAAACGAGTCGATATGCGGCTGCTTAAACCACCTTGGTGGGATGAACTAGAAGATGCGCTGGATAATTACAGCAGCCATACAATACCAGCAGGATCGATTGGAGATAGTGCATCGACCAGACGTAACACCATCGCCCTCGATCAGCATCGTTCTCAGGACGGAGAACCTGCCGGGAAATCGCAGCAGCAACCACAACCACCCGCCATAGTGAGCTACGTGCTGGCAACATCGGCAAATAGTGAACATCTGCACGCCAGTGGGGCCAACCAGCTGGTGACTGGGGTGTCCAGTGGAGCTGCGAGTGGACAACCGTCGGCCACCATTATCTATACCAGTGGTGCACCCTACAAAAATAGCATCAGCATTACGCAGGGACGCGGTGTGGCTAGTGCCGGACTACGTTACGATCCATCTCTGGGAGCAGGAACGGCACTGGAACCGCACCAGTTAAAGCAGCAATTGCACGTACCATTGCAGTTGCAGCATGTTATGCCGGCCGGAGCGGGTGAAGAACAACATCATTACCGCAGTGCCGCCACGTCGCCTTTCCAGTCCGTTCAGTTAGCTGACCGTGATCGGGATGGAATGGATGCGGCTTCCAGCCACTATATCGGGGCACACGCGCGTTCCCATTCCCTCCATCATGTTTCTCACCCTGTACAGGTTGGACTGTCGCCTGCGCCGGCACACAGTGGCAACACGATCAGTGGAGGAGCATCAGGCTCAGGTGGGGCCGGAACTAACAGCAGCAGCTCAGTATTAAGAACGCTCAGTCCGGACGATCTCCGTATCACGAATCGCAGTTATGATAACGAGAGTGACGATGAAGTGCGCAGCAGTTTTCCAATGGAAGGTGGTACGTTACCTTAATTTCTGCGTCTCCGTTTACGTAGTACGCTATCAGTATCGTTATTTCCTTCGTATTGTAGAAACGGAAAAATACTCAGGCAGCAGCAAGCGAAGCAGTATGCAAAGCCGTGGAAGTACCTCAAGCTTACTGGATCAACGAAGTACACCCCGATCTCAACCTGCAACCCCAAGGTACGCGGGCTGGTGCTCGATCGTTGATCGTTTTATTCTTAAAACTATCTAACATTAAATCCGTTGATTTATTTTTCAAAATAAAAACACAAAATGACAAGCAGATCTCAAGCGGCGACACCGCACCGGTTTAAGAAAGGAGATGTAGTATCAACGCCAACTGGGATACGGAAGAAATTCAATGGTAAGCAGTGGCGCAGGCTGTGTTCGAACGAATCATGTTCGAAGGAATCTCAACGACGAGGCTACTGTTCACGGCATCTCAGCCAGAAAGGCAACAATGCACTCCGCTCGTCCACAAGTTCTGTGACGAACCACTTCAATAGGTACGTTTTGGACTAATCGGAAGACGAACGGAGGAGGACAAAACGGGCTAGGTTTTGATTTTAACAACTTTCACTTTGCTATGATAATCTTCAACAGTAGTCGGTCAAGCAGTAAAACGCAGTTGGATGAGGAAACATCTCGAGATTCGGAAACTTCGCCCCACTACCGTGTCGCGGGACGTTTTGATCAGGATGAAACGGATGCTGCCAATATGCTGGGTAAGTTTAATGTTGTGCTTTTCTCGTCTGTTTATGCGTATGGCCATAAAAAGTACTACTGGTTGGGTAGTCCGTTCAAATTCTAGCCACATGTTCAGTCCCACATATCCTTGAGAGTATATTTAACTATACAAGTGATAAGTGTGGGCGGCCCGGTGGTAGTAGATGCGACAGCGGCGCCGGGCTTCACACGGCAGGACCGGGGTTCAAGTCTCATCTAGGCCGTTCCCCCATAGTGAGGACTGACCTATAGTGAGTAGGCCAGAAATGGCCAGGCATGACCTAAGAGGTCGTTTTAGGCCAAGAAAGAGAAGAGAAGGGTGGATAAATTGCTTCGCGCGAGTTCATATGACTGTTAATTCAAACTCAAGAATAGTCAAAATTTGGACGATTGCGAGGGTTCGGTCTACCAAAATTGCGGCATGATGCACAAATCTCAAGATCCTTCTTGGCCCAAAAAAATATTTTTCAATTTTTTAAATAGAAATTAAATTATTATTTGATAATTTAAAAATTTTGTGTATTCAAAAATCCTGCTTTTCATTATTTCCTATCCTGGTACGCCGAACCATGCAAAACGCATTTTACAACTGCATTTGAAATGGTTAAAATTGAAATACAAGAAAAAATAGTCCCAACAGTTTGAAAGATAACATTTTGATCTTCCTATGCCTGTTTGATAACATAAACCTGCAAAATTTACTGCAGTGTAATGAAACTACATTCGGCGTCGGTGGCAACGGCACTTTATCAGCGAATACTATTTCGAATACAACCACATACAAGCACATGTACGCGCGCCGTATACCTGGAAATGGAAGTGTACCGTTACAATACAAATCCTATCCGTTCATCAACGATCGGACACTAATACACGCTTGTTTCGTCGACTGATGCACATTGATCGTTGAATTAACAGCAGAGAAACAAAAAGGGAGAATGAGTGATATCTGTGCAAATGTTCGTGTTACGTCAGTAGTAGTAGATATCTATGGGAAGCGCGTTGGAGAGAAGGACTGCTTGTTGCGCGCTTGCACGAAATCAATTCTTTCAATTCAGTTCACCCGGTAAAGCAGCTTGCAAAACACATACGCTCCTTAGTGCCAGTGAATTTACAGTGAAAACATTTGTTATTATTGTTTCACCTCATAACGCCTAGCAGAGATCGCGCTGGAGTGAAAACAACCGTGAAGTTTGCGTTAATGCCGTTTTTTTCAGTGCAAAAATTATGAACTTTATGAACATGAATATGTACGATTTGCAAAGTGGAGCCGAGCTCTACATCAAATGTCTTCGTAAGTGAAGCGATTTTTTTCAATTCTCGATAAAGTATTTACAGTTGACAGTGCCGTGAAAGATTATATTCTAAAAAGCTGCCGGCGACTAGGAGACTCTATATATTTTTCCACGAAATTCATCCATTGCAAACGATTTCATGTGACTATCACGCCAATGAATCGCTCTCCTCCATCTTATAAAATTATTTTCTTCGTGCGTGGAAGTGTGTGCGTGAGCTATGACTTATTCATCAGAGAGAAGTGTGTCATTTTAGTTGTGCGAAACCCATATTTCACCAGTACATCTTAGTAAACAAAAACTAATACATGATTGGTAGCTGAAAACATTTGCAATGTTATAACAAAATACGGATTGTGTATTGATAATCGCATACAACACTACGGAATCATTCTGTTCTAATTTTTCTTTGCGTTCTGTTCGTGTTCTCCCCACAGTATCGCTCAGCAGTTCTCGTTCGGCGACTCCTAGCAATTCCTTCTCCTCACCGACAGGCCACGGCTCATCCCCGCTAGCAACGCAATCGCCGGTAATGATTGGTAATCGACAGAACCTATTTCTGCCGATCGGCAGCCCGGCGCCGTCCAGCGAACTACATGGCAGTGTCGGTAGTGGCCACAACAAGTACAAAACGAACACTCCGAGCCCCAATCCATCGCACGTTATTGGTGGAGGTATCGGCATTAGTGGTAGCGGTAACACTACTGGAGGAGGCCATCACCATCCGTTGATTCGTCCGGAGTCACTGCGACCAATACAACCGCCAACGAGCAGTGCCCCCCCTGCTCCGCCACCGACTGGTCATGCGACTAGTGTCATCCGGATGTCACCGCTCTATTCCCAGCATTCGGCTCATCCGTCGGCGATCTACGCCACCTATCCGATACATGTGGGAAGCAACAGTTCCACAGTGGCACAACCACCATCTTCTACGTCTCAGCAACAAGTGCACGTGGAATCTTTATCGACTAATGGAGGAGTTGTGCAGCATCAACCACTTTCCTTGCAACAGCAACAGCAGCAACAGCAGCATGACCAGCAAGAGCAACCTCACGCACTGGTAACGACAAGTCGATCACAACCAACTTCCGGCCAAGTTCAGCTTGTTTCGCAGTCGCCTAATCAAGCGCATCATCATCACTCAATCATACAACAACAACAACAGCAACAACAGCAACAGCAGCAACAACAACAGCAGCAACAGCAACATACCGTGGTATTGACCAGCCAACATCAGCAGTCCTTAACTGTGCCAAAAAACGGCATTAGCACGGGTTCCACCTATCAATGGCATGCATTGCTTCCGATCATACATAGTCCGTCAGCGATTGCCAAGAGCAACCACCATCCACATCATCAACACCACCACTACGCGCATATGGCGCACTCGCAGACCTATGGACCACCCGCAACAGTAGCAGCAGCAGCATCTGCTGCTGGCCCTCCATCATCAGCGGCGGCGACGGTTGTTCCCTCGCAACCATCGTCGATTGGAAGCCCCTCCACAACAACAGCAAAGTTGTCTTCGTCGTCCACTACTACATCTTCGATGATCGTTGTACCATCAAAGATGTACTCTTCACCACCGCCGCCGCCGCCACAAATAGGAGCAGCAGCGGAGGATATGGTTTCCATCGACGATGACGACCAGGGAGACGATGATGTCTTTGAAGCAGAGCCCGTGAAAACAGTACCCAATACGAACAGTTCCACCGCGTACGGTGGTGGTGATCAAACAAACAGCCGGTATGCGGCGGCAGGAGGTGGCGACGCGAGTGGTGGAGCAGCAGGAACCCATCAGCTGCTGCGTGGAATGGACATAGAAGCGCCTGGCACGACGGTCCCTAGCAGTAAGGCATGTTCGGGCGAGAGTGCCGAATCAATCGCAAAGCGTCGGACGCAATCGTGCAGCGCAGCATTGCAGGCGGCTGCCGTAGCCAACGGTGCGGGAAGCGGAGGTGGTGGTGGTAGTGGCAACGGTACACCCAAAGAACCGCAGAGTCCGTTAAGCAACAAGAAGGACGCCAAAATCCGGCGGCCCATGAACGCGTTCATGATTTTCTCCAAACGGCACCGGGCGCTCGTACACCAGAAGCATCCGAACCAGGACAATCGAACGGTGAGCAAAATACTGGGCGAATGGTGGTACGCTCTAAAGCCGGAAGAGAAAACCAAATATCACGAGCTGGCGAGCGAGGTGAAGGAAGCGCACTTTAAAGCCCATCCGGAATGGAAATGGTGCTCGAAAGATCGGCGTAAATCTTCTTCCTCTGCCAAAGAGGGTGCCGGAGGGGTACCGGCCGGTGGAGGAGTATTAGTAGCGACAGGTGGTGCCACCAGCGGTCGAGGCCGTATCGATTCCTTTGACGGTAACGATTCGTTCGACGAGAAGAGTCCGAAAACACCATCGGAAGTAGTGGTGCCGTCGGTCAATTCGTCCGGACCGAGTGGAAGCGGCACACACACGAATGACATAATTCCGCTAACTGTTGCACCTTACAACACGGTCGACGAAACAGCAGAACCAGTGCCATCGTCATCGTCGTCCGATATGATGATGATGCTACCACCGACGACAACGGCCAACCACGGGTCGGCAGCTTCATGCAATACTGGAAACCAAAACAATCTGGAAGCGATGATCGTTGATACGGTGTCTAACATATCCTCTCCACCACCGCAACGCTACGTTGATAAGGAAAATCGCGACAAGAGAGACGAACAGATGGACATTTCCATCACCGATGAGCAGATGGATGAAAGCGACGGTGGTGGTGCTGGTGGTGGCGTTTCGGAGGAAGATCAGCAAATGACGACGGCGAGTGCAGGCGCGGGTCCAGCAACGGTGCCAGCCTCATCCGCGCAACCAAACGACGTGCCAGAGCTCGATCTAAAATGTGCCGAAAAGGTAAGCGATTCGGATGTGGAAGAAATCTCTGGCGGCAATACTAAGGGCAAGCAAGACCATGAGGAAATCAGGCACAAAGTAACTGCTGCTACAACTAATGCCGCTAGTTCTTCCGCAAAGGTACGCTTTTTTGCCTGTCGTGTTTGTGCTGTTCCATTCCGTTTTTCAATGTATGCGCCTAGTGCCGGACGGCGGGGGGAGCGAGATAATCTTTTGAGCTTGAATGAGAGATTCGTCTTTTTTCACTTACCTTTTTGGATGCAATGTTGTTACAGGTTTCACAATCGACGGTTTCAAACAATTTCCACCACGGTAGTAACGGGGACGTGGCAACGGACTATTCGATCAAAACGCTGACGACAGCAAGCAGCAGTGGAGGGGGAAATGCTAGCGGCGGACCACCACCTACCACACCCGGTGGACCTAATTCTTCCGCGCTGGAGTCATCTGCCGGCTCGTTACTGACGTGTAAACCGAAACCCATTAAAGCGGGTGCAGTGCGCCAACAGCAGATGGCTGGTGACAGTGTGGGCAACGGTTCCGGCACTGGAAATAATGCCGTCAGTTCGGCAGGAGACGGTGGTGATGTTAGTAGCAGCATCACTTCGGGCAGTAGTGCTGCCGGTGGACCGAGCGGTAGCATCTACCAGCATCATCACACCCATCCACACACGCATCACCATCACCCGATCGGGTACGCGTACAGCAGTCCGAAAAATCCAGTTGGTGTTTCACCATTCCAGCCAACGGGTAGGTTAAGCAGCTTGCCACAACGCTGCCGATCGTCTTAGTAATCATTTTGCTCTCTGTTGTTCCTATTTCAGGAGGAGCATTTAAAACGATGCCTCAAAGCCCTAAGACCCTGGGCAAACAGGACCATCCATCGTATCTGCTTTCGCCAGCACCCTCAACGCCAACAGTGTCTACGATCAAGATGGAACCAGCGGAAAATCTAACCACCAGCAGCAGTAACGCCCGGAGCAATGTCGATACAATATTTAACTTTTCCACTGCCGCCATAAAGGAACAATATTTGCAGCAGCAGCAGCAGCAGCAACAACCAGCAGCGCTTTATCACGGCAATGACCAACAGCAACATAAATTGCTTCTTGCCGTGAACAGCAGCACGGTAGAATCGATGACGGCGGCCGCAAACTCAACGTTGACCGTTACCCCACCTAGCAGCAGCTGCTCGTCGGAAAGCGGAGGCAGCGGGTTGAGCAACAGCAGCACCAAATGTAAATCGCTGTTAGAGCTTAATCCCACCATCTGTTACACCATTTCGAATGTTAACGGTAGCCATGCGACCACTAGTAGCAATGCAAACCTTAAGCCTAGTACTAACGCAATAGTGATGAGCATGAAACAAGGTAAACTAATCATGGATGTTGTGAACACTGCTACTTCTACTTCTACTACTACTATTACCACTAACACTGCTAGTGCTAGCGAACCCAATCATCATCACAAACCGAGCCGTACAAACAACACCGAAAGCAATCATCATTCGACTTCTCATCTAGATGTTGTTCATCATTCTAACCATCAGCTTTCATCATCCACGACCCATTGTATGAATAATATCGCTCGTTCTACTTCTTCCGGTGTTGTTCTCATCGATGCTAGTACTTGTAGTACGGCATCTCTTACTACTACCACTACTACTACTACTACTATCACTAACTCTACTACAAATTCCACTACCGCAAAGCCTTCCTGTCCGTTTGATGTTGTAAATAGCGATAAGATTTCTTCATCATCTGACCACACCACCACCATTGCTCACACAGCGAAGAAAACACTGAATGTAGCGAGTGTGGCAAACAATGTAGCAACGAATCATGTCAATCGGCTAGCGCCGACCACACCACCTGCAACGACATCCTGCAACGGAACAACGGCGGTTCCTGGAACCGCTCATGGAAGCGGCAGTACTGCAGCAACTGCATTCATCATCAACACTCCCGGCGGTACTGGTACGGGGAGTTCCACATTCCTTCGCCCAACCCAACAGACACTTCCAATCTTTGCGAAAATGGCCAACGTGCCGTTTGTGTCTGCCAACCACCACCAACAATTTCGCACTGGCAGTGACGATGGTTCGAACCAATCCGCTGCTACTCCTTCGCTTGTATATGAAACAGTTTTAATCGAGCGTAATGCACACCTGAAGCAACCGAATGCTGCTACCACAACGACAACAACAGCAACGGTCGGACCAACATTCCCGGTTCCACTTAACAACATGCCAGGAACGATCGGCACGTCGAACGGAATGTTGGTAGGAGCAGGATCGAATGCTGCAACGCATAGTAGCACCACCACAACGCTACCGACTGGAAGCATTATTGTCCTGTCCCAGGCATCGTTGAACGAACTGTTGTTGCAAGGTGCATGTACGACAGCGGTGACGCACCAACACAACGAAACGACTGTGCCGAACAGGGAGGACGACCATAAGCTGCTACTGCTACACCCCGGTGCAAACATTGCGTCAGCCACTAACATTACGCATCCTGTTACGACCGCCGCAACAGTAACCTTCTCTCCATCCACCGCCTGCTCCTCCTCCTCCTCCCCATCCTCATCCAAATGTGCTAGTGCTAGTGTAGTCAATGCAAGTGTGTGTGCTAACAGTATCCCCACCAGTAATTCCCTTAATGTTGCTAACTGTATCGTTGTGTCTGCTCATAACTCCTTCACTACCAACGCTGTTACTACTACTACTCCATCTGCTACTAATACTTCATCATCCGGTACTAACAATGCAGCGAAGCTGCTGACGTATAGTATTAGTAAGCAAGGCATCACGACGACTGCCACAACCACCACCTCCTTCACGACCAATCATCACCCTCTGTCCGATCTGTCCTTCACAACCATTACTACTACCAACACCACTACTACTGCTCCCACGAACAATTCAACCATCATCAAGAACCACAACAACAGTAACAACACGAAACAGACGATTATAATGATTAATCCAACAAATTCAACAGTTCTACCGATGACTGCATCCTCGACGCCGTCGTCCGTTGCCTCCTTACCGTCCTCGTTGACACTGTCGTCGGTGGCAGCACTGCATCCGCTTCAACCACCCGGTGCCGCCGGTGGTTTCGCGATGCTGACCACTGTCAGTTCCGGGGGCAACAGCAACACCACCGGCAACAACTGTGCTACCGATTTGACGACCGTGTTACCGGGCAGCAGCGTAACGGCCGCAAGTAGTGGGCTCAGCAGCAACACCACGACAACAATCCTTGCCTCTGCATCCCAGCGTCTACCGGGCCGGCAGAAATTGATGCTGTGTCCACAGGTAAGGCAGTGGCCAGAGCGAGTCCAAAGCTTTCAGCATTTTGTAGTAGGAAAGCTTTACTCATCAGCTGCTTTTTGCTCTTCTCGTTAGCGCAAATATTTTTTAGTAGATTTAAGTAGTCTTTATTGCTATAAAACATTTTCCGCTTTCACCTCATCCATGTTGCTGCTCATATGCTCCCAGTTCATATTGGCACTCCCCATACCCCTGGCCACCAATCCTTGTGCACCATCAAACATTCCCTTGCCGGCACCCAATTCCAAAATCGAAAGGAAATCTTAAGCTCTCGTAGCCTCAAACGCAGGCAAAACTAGTCATGCCGCGACATGACTCGTTGTGGCAGATGCAATTTTTCCAGCTGGAATGATGATTTAAAATTAAACATTTGCGCAATTTGTTGAGCTCCATTTTGTTTGTAGTTGAACCCCCAATACCCTTGTTTATCCCACTTACTTTGGAATGCTGTAGATATTATCCTTACGCAGGCAATCAAAAAACCCCGAACCATTAGTGTGGAGCCTAAGTAGTTTGCAATGCTCGACCGAAGAGTACACCCTGAGTTGACGAATGTGTAGATGCGTGCCTTGTGGAATATTGTTTTTTTCCCCCATTCTACAGGGTGTTCGAGATAAATTTGACAGTCACCTACGGAGAAAGACAAAAATTTTTTATGACAAAATTAATCATCGGGGAAATTTTTTTTTGTTTTAGAAATAGTAGCTTACCATGTATTTTATTCATTTTATTCAAAATATCCGCCCTCGGCTTCTATTACGGCCTCCACCCGTCTCCGGAACCGAAAACAAGCCCTGGCGACAGTTTCGCGAGGTAGTCGCCTTGGTGTTGCTGGAGGTTCTGTTCGTGTCCCGTTCCACCGCGCCCAGCACGAAATAATCCATTGGATTAAGATCTGGGGAGCTGGGAGGCCACACATTCGGCGCGGTGAAGTCGTTGAAATTGGCCGCCAACCACTTTATCGTTTTGGAGGCTGTATGGCACGGAGCGGAATCCTGCTGGAACACGTACGGTCTGCCGTTGGCCACTCTCGTGATCCCCCCTCACCCCCATCTCACGTGCCAACGGCCGAATTCCGATCCCCGGATTTTCCATTACGCGCGCCTGGAGGTCAGCCAGGAAAGCGTCGGTCCGCACGCAATCCCGCCGCTGAGAATGTGGTTTTTGTGCTGCCACCGCTTCGTCGTCGTCGCTGTTTTCTCCCAGCTCACTCCGGATCGCCTTCACCGTATTCAGCGAACACTGCACGCACTGCATGATGTCGCGGTTGTCGCTTCCGGCGCGGATCATCATGATGCATGTGATCCGCTTCCACAATGTACTCTTTTTTGGCATTTTTTTTTATCACGGGATGTTTTCGCTGCTTGTTCCGTACACTTTTAGCTGTCGAATGGCGTATTGCTTGTTTTCCTTCAATCAACCAATTCAATCACGAGTTATAAACAAAAATGTAACTGTCAAATTTATCTTGAACACCCTGTATTTCGTTACTAGCGTAGTTTGTAGCGGGTGTGTAACTGCTCTAGAGATAGTTGCTACTGTTAAAAAGCACCTTTAGCCTCGTAAGAGTTTTCAAATTTTTGCATCCAACCTCCGCCGCTCACCTCCTAGCAAATTGGCTTTGCTCGATCGTTGCGATGCCTACATTTACGTACCTCTATCTTGCAGTAGATTATCAAATAATGAATGAAAAGTACGCCTTTTTGAACGATTTGTTACCGCTTCCTTTGCCTCACTAGTTTTTACTCTCTCTCTCTCTTTGTCTGGCATTACTTCCTTTGACTAACGGTTCTTCCCACTTACTGACTTATACACTTCTCTCAATTCCAGTTTGCCTTAGTCCTTCCCGATAATCAGCAATTCACGCTGACCGATCGTTCAAAGATTTCGTTCGCAAATCTTGCCTCGGCGACCATGAAACCGGCCCAGGCCAACACAATCTTTACCGCCATCCCTTCCGCACCGTCATCGACCTGCTCCACTGCCTCGTCCTCCCCTTCCTCTACCGCCACCGTCGCTTTTGCACTAACACCGTCATCATCTTCCTCATCAACAACAACCGCTGGTGCTTTACGCCAGCAGGCCCCCAGCAGTAATGGAACCATCCAGCCGGCTCCGATGGCTCAAGTGAAACTAACAAACATCCTCCCGGCAACAGTAACACCACCTTCTTCATCATCTATCTCTTCTTCTTCTTCATCATGTTCCACCTCAACCACCATATCATCTTGTTCGTCGAGTATGCTAATCAAACCGTCGGCAACGACAGCAATCGTGGCCAACGGGAATGCGGCCGGTACCGCGACCACCACCACTACCACTTCCTTTCCCATACAATATTTGATCCAAGGCAAGATACCGAATCTTCTCATCTCCACGACACAGGGTTATCCGCCGACGCAAATGCAACAGCAGTCGCTGCATCAACAGCAGCAACACGGCCAGCAACAACAGTACGCAACGATCAAGCAAGAACCACCCGAATCGCCCGGTGCAAAACATTTTCTACCAGTACCATCGATTTCCAGCAGCACTACCAACATCGCCTCTTCGTACAGCACTAGCAACAGCCAAACCTCTGGTTCTGGTGATGTCGTTATGGCTGGTGTTGCGCCGGGCACCGGTACCAACAGTGCAACGGAAGCTGACCACCCCTCCAATGAGGAAGACATGGAGGAAGATGATGCTGGCGATGGTGGTGAAGATCGCTCCGGCACAGAAGCAGGAGGACCTCCGGAGAATAAGAAGTTTATTCTGGCGCCGACACCGGCACAGTTGGGTCGCGCTCCCCTACAACGGCGGCAGATGAGCAGCGGCGGCGGCATCTCTTACTACTACCACTACTACTACTACTACTATCACTAACTCTACTACAAATTCCACTACCGCAAAGCCTTCCTGTCCGTTTGATGTTGTAAATAGCGATAAGATTTCTTCATCATCTGACCACACCACCACCATTGCTCACACAGCGAAGAAAACACTGAATGTAGCGAGTGTGGCAAACAATGTAGCAACGAATCATGTCAATCGGCTAGCGCCGGCCACACCACCTGCAATGACATCCTGCAACGGAATAACGGCGGTTCCTGGAACCGCTCATGGAAGCGGCAGTACTGCAGCAACTGCATTCATCATCAACACTCCCGGCGGTACTGGTACGGGGAGTTCCACATTCCTTCGCCCAACCCAACAGACACTTCCAATCTTTGCAAAAATGGCCAACGTGCCGTTTGTGTCTGCCAACCACCACCAACAATTTCGCACTGGCAGTGACGATGCGACCAATGCGTCGAACCAATCCGCTGCTACTCCTTCGCTTGTATATGAAACAGTTTTAATCGAGCGTAATGCACACCTGAAGCAACCGAATGCTGCTACCACAACGACAACAACAGCAACGGTCGGACCAACATTCCCGGTTCCACTTAACAACATGACAGGAACGATCGGCACGTCGAACGGAATGTTGGTAGGAGCAGGATCGAATGCTGCAACGCATAGTAGCACCACCACAACGCTACCGACTGGAAGCATTATTGTCCTGTCCCAGGCATCGTTGAACGAACTGTTGTTGCAAGGTGCATGTACGACAGCGGTGACGCACCAACACAACGGCCCAGTGCCATAATGGCGTCGTCGCCACGTGTGTTCACGCAAAACTATCGCAAAAAGCAAACCACGACTCACAAAACGCGTAAGTGTTTGTAGTGCATCGGGTCGGGTTGACGAGCATATTTAAATTGGTTGGTTTCTTCTGCCAGTAGTACCGGACGATGATCAGCACAACAATCTGCATTCTGACGGCAGCGTTCCACCGCTTTCTAGCACGGCGACACCGTCTAGTGCGTACGTGATCGGAAATCGATTTTTCGGGCCAGATTTCAACATGGAACAGTACAAAGGTATGATGACTCGATTGGTGCCTTTCGTGGTTGAGACCGGAGGTTGAAAGCAACTGTTTCGTTCTTCTGTTTGTAGAAATGTCGGCTGAAATGGGACGTCCAGGTGGTACCGTTGGAAGTGGAGTGGTGAGTGGTGGCCAAGGGGCCGATGACCGTTCGCCTCGGACGCCCAAAACGCCATCGCAGCGATCGGTCAATTCAGCGGAAGAGAAGGGCCATCGGAAGATTCTCGAGCAGCGGCGCAATCTGGTCGTGCAGCTGTTTAACGAACACGGGATGTTTCCATCAACTCACGCCACAAATAGCTTTCAGGTAGACTGTCTTGTTCGGTGTATATACTAGAGTTGTGCACAATGAGTAAGAGTGCGTGAGTGAGTTTAATCTTGCAAAGGAGTTTATAGTTTCAAAGGAGTTATAGTTGCGCTGACTAGTGACTCCTTTTGGCATCAAACTCACTCCTTTTGGCTTCAAACTCATTCCTTATGGCTTCAAACTCACTCCTTTTGGCTTCAAACTCACTACTTTTGGCTTCAAAATCACGCTCACTCGTTGCGCCGACTAGTGGCTTACTCGCTGCGCCGACTAGTGGCTTACTCCTTTTGGCATCAAACTCACTCTCACTCGATGCGGCAACTATTGACCAAGACTTCCTCACTCTTATTGAGTGAGTTTGAAGCCAAAATTAATAGTAGGAAAGCTTTACTCGTCAGCTGCTTTTTGCTCTTCTCGTTAGTGCAAATATTTCAGTAGATTTAAGTAGATTTATTGCTATAAAACATTTTCCGCTTTCACCTCATCCATGTTGCTGCTCATATGCTCCCAGTTCATATTGGCACACCCTACCCCCCTGGCCACCAATCCTTGTGCACCATCAAACATTCCCTTGCCGGCACCCAATTCCAAAATCGAAAGGAAATCTTAAGCTCTCGTAGCCTCAAACGCAGGCAAAACTAGTCATGCCGCGACATGACTCGTTGTGGCAGATGCAATTTTTCCAGCTGGAATGATGATTTAAAATTAAACATTTGCGCAATTTGTTGAGCTCCATTTTGTTTGTAGTTGAACCCCCAATACCCTTGTTTATCCCACTTACTTTGGAATGCTGTAGATATTATCCTTACGCAGGCAATCAAAAAACCCCGAACCATTAGTGTGGAGCCTAAGTAGTTTGCAATGCTCGACCGAAGAGTACACCCTGAGTTGACGAATGTGTAGATGCGTGCCTTGTGGAATATTGTTTTTTTCCCCCATTCTACAGGGTGTTCGAGATAAATTTGACAGTCACCTACGGAGAAAGACAAAAATTTTTTATGACAAAATTAATCATCGGGGAAATTTTTTTTTGTTTTAGAAATAGTAGCTTACCATGTATTTTATTCATTTTATTCAAAATATCCACCCTCGGCTTCTATTACGGCCTCCACCCGTCTCCGGAACCGAAAACAATCCCTGGCGACAGTTTCGCGAGGTAGGGCCGCGAAAGCGGACCTGATTTTCGACATCAGCTCCGCCTTGGTGTTGCTGGAGGTTCTGTTGGTGTCCCGTTCCACCGCGCCCCACACGAAATAATCCATTGGATTAAGATCTGGGGAGCTGGGAGGCCACACATTCGGCGCGGTGAAGTCGTTGAAATTGGCCGCCAACCACTTTATCGTTTTGGAGGTTGTATGGCACGGAGCGGAATCCTGCGGTCTGCCGGTGGCCACTCTCGTGATCCCCAAAATTTCAATAATCTTTTTTTCTAGTCGTAATTTTCGCATGAAATTGTAAAAGCAAGAGCATACAATGCCATGATAGCCCATCGCATTGTTTACACAACTTTAAAAATTAATTTAATAATTTTTATTAAATTTTTTATGTAATTTTTTAAGCTATTTTATAGTAAAGAATAATGATATATGAACTTGATTTCGAAATTTCATGAAAAAAACTATGAATAAAAAAAAAGTTATTAAAGTTTTAAAATGCGGCTGTTTCATTCCCCATACAAAATGTATGGGATACACGGGTATACCGGTCGTAGAGATGAAGGTGTAAATTTGGTCATAGACACAACGGGTGACATGTGTGCTTTTCATTCTCTCCCCTTTATGCAGGATGATTTGGCTGATTACCTTCCCGGCGAGCTGGTCAACAAAATATACTACACCCCGCAGAATGAGTGGACTAAAAAACTCATGGAA
>KZ061856.1:223569-238339 GCA_002091835.1 Anopheles maculatus
TTTGGCTTCGACTAGTGGCTTACTCGCTGCGCCGACTAGTGGCTTACTCCTTTTGGCATCAAACTCACTCTCACTCGATGCGGCAACTATTGACCAAGACTTCCTCACTCTTATTGAGTGAGTTTGAAGCCAAAATTAGTTGGTCACTAGTTAGAAGCGAATGAGAGTGAGTTTGAAGTCAAAAGGAGTGAGTCTCTAGTCGTGGTAGAGGGTGAGAGTGAGTTTGAATCCAAAAGGAGTGAGGCACTAGTCGGTGCAGCGAGTGAGAGTGAGTTTGATGCCAAAAGGAGTTACTAGTCGGCGCAGAGAGTGTGAGTGAATTGAAACGTAGAAAGTAATTTAAGAATAAGTTTAGAGTATTTTTTTTTTCATGAATCTTTAAAGAGTGAGTCAAAGATTCAAATCCTTGTAACCACTCACTCACTCTGATTCAACTCTACGAAAAGAGTGATTATTCTCATCTCTAGTATATACCTCATTCGAATTCTGTACGCTTTATCCTACCTTCCTTTCACGCTAGATGGCGCACAGCGACATATTTCCTAACAAACAAAGCCTGCAGCTGAAGATACGTGAAGTGCGTCAAAAATCGATGGCCCAGCAGCCTGGGTTTACGCCGCAATCAGCTGGCCCTATTACTCCGACAGAAATAAACAGTGGTCAGTAGAAGCGGACGCGGGCGCAAATATTATCGTGCGACGAAAAGCGGGAAATGAAACTTTGCGCGTTTTTCGTGTTTATAGGTCAGTCCGACAGCAGCCAGCAACAAACATTACATCACCAGCATACTCAACAACTTCATCATCTTCATCAATCACAGCAGCAACAGCAGCAGCAAACGCAACAACAGGAACACAGCATCAACTGAACTGTGTGCACAGCGGGGAATGGGGTTTTGTCCGGGCAAACGATGATAGGTAGCAGGTAAGCCACAAGCGCACCACAAGGGCTAACGAGCTGGTTTCCTCGCGCTAACGATAACGATAACAAAAATGAAAGACAAAAACAACAATGCAAAACTGTTAAAACGACGAACGGTGTTAAACATAAGTTTAAACAAATTCGCGATAGAGCGACACGCGAATAATTTGTTTCGTTTTCTTCAACGTTCGATACAAATTACTGTCAATATTCCCGCACTAATGTTCTTGTGTTTAGCGGGGTCTCTGTAGGATACGAACATTAATCTTGAATTCATCTCTTCGAGAGCAGCAATAGAACTTGATCCAGTGTAAAACAAACCATTTTTGCAACAACACACTATACTACATTAACTACAATAGAAAGGCAATTAAAACTAAACAAAAACAACATATAATCCAGCAACAGTCACTCACGTTACTGCATACTCCCCGCATAAGCAGCCCAGGTTAATATCACAAATGCAATGAACATTACATTGAATGCTATGAGAACACAAACCTGTTTTTATTTTTGTTTTTTTTTTCTTATTGTATCTTTTGTTAGAAACATTAGATTGTTGTGAAATTGATGGTTCACATAACGCCTTTGTATTGGTACAATACAGGACCGTATGATTTAGTAGCGAATATGGTTCGTGTATTAGTTTTGCCGTTTGTAAATGAGGAGGATTGTGCAATTGCAACACATACACACAAACCGTATGACGTGCGTAGCTCGATTAATGGTTGTTGCTTAGTAGATGGAATACATTGTGTTTTTCTTTTTTGGTTGTAATTCACACGCGGATAGATAGATGGAGCTAGTTGATGAGAGTACGATTATGAACAGCTTTTTTTCTTCTTGTGGCAAATTTATAATGGAACTGAATGGGCTATCAAAAAATACAAAACAAAAACAAACAATTATTAGAAAGGCTTACGCGGGCGCACTGTTATAATAAATGTTTGCGTATATCGTGCAGCATGAAAAAAGCAAACATTTACAAGGATTTCATGAGGACAGTCTTTATGACTAGGAGGCGACGAAGCAACGTGATTGACACAAATGGAAAGTAGGTGCAATGGTAAAAAAATTTGAAAAACACCCAGCGCGCGGTAAGAACGGAAGAAGTATTTACAAAAAATAGAGTTGCGAAAGCAGTTTTCTTTTTTCTGATAGGCGGAACAACCCATTTCTTAGAGGAAAATAATGTGGAAGCAAATGCGGTGATTTTAGTTTTGTAAGTTCGATGATAACAGAGCAGTGTACACAACAGAGAACGAACGTTCTATAAAAAGTTATATTTTTCTCGATATTATCTTCAGTTTAGAAGCAATCATCCAACGGTGTAAGCGATATGATATTGCTGCGTTTCTCACTGCACCGGCAGTTGCTGCGTAGTGTGTGTCTGTATATAGTATATATATATAGTGACTTAGCACGAATACTGAATGTTTAGTAGTGTCCAATTTCCCCTCTTGACAAACAAACAAAAAACACCTCAATTATGTTGCAACAAATCAATATATATATATATATAGCACGTTATGTTTTCTATTTCACGATCGATGTAACATTGTAACAAGCAAAGTACAACCAATTTAATAAGGATAGTAGGGTTTTACTGCAACACTAGTAAGAGAAAACGAAGAGAAAAAAAGAATCCGTTTGTGTGATAATATGGAAAAATAGTGGCCAACGCTGCATAATCGTGTTTTCATGATAGCAAAACACAATTGAATACAAAACCGAACGAAACAAAAACCAGAAGAAGAAGAAACAAACAAACAAACAGACCGAGGGACAGAGAAAGAGTGAGAGTTTGAGAAATGAACAAGAAAAGTAATGGTAATTATTAGATTCCATTTGTGTTTCGGAAGTTATTGTTCACGGGTGTATGTTGTGTATGTTGCCCAGAGATTCAACTAAACGATTATTTTAATTTTACATTTTAAAACAACAAATCCTTAACCGAAGCGGAGCAAATTAAAAAGCTCTTGAAAGTCAAATTTTAATTGTGTCATTAGCATGCGCCCTTTAATATGAGCTTCTGTGCTTTAGAACACTTTTTCAATTAAATATAATTTCTCTCGCTCTCTCTGTTTAACTTTCTTTCTCTGCTGTATATATACACACACACACACACCCATTTCTTCCTTATCAAACGGCTTTCTTAAGTGGCAAGTCATTCCCGTTTGTTATGAAACAAAAAAAATACAAACTTTCTAACAGAGAAACATCGCGCGGAGTTAATACAATAGAATTTATATTAATGATTGTGTTGTACTACACACACACAAACACACACACACATGCAAAATCCTTCTGCTTCTGTAAGCGACGACTAATGGTGGTACACGTTTCTTGTAACAAAAGCATTTGGATGGTTAACATTCTGCCAACAATGATTGGTACACCCCCTGGCAGCTGGTAGAACGGCGTTTTCTTTAGCAAAAGGAGAGTAAAAGATCCATAAACAAAACACACCTGCAAACACAAAAAAAACACAGTACTCTGGGCCATAAAAGTAGAAAGTAACGATAATGTCGTTGTCCCCCTCACCTTCAGTTAATTGATAACTGTGTGCTGCGGCATTTGTTCTTTTTATTAGTAAATTAAGAGACAAACAAAGGTGAAAATTAGTAATAAACACAACGGCAGCGACTAGCGAGTGGGAACGTATGTGTGTGTGTGTGTGTTGTGTGTACGGTTTATTTTAACTGTTTTTTTTTATTATGGAACAAAAAAAAACAGTTTTTTGAAGGAAGGATCAACACAAACGTAGACATTATAGACACATCAACAATTACAGGACATGATGTAGCAGAGGCGGTTCATACCGGGGCATGAAATAAACAAACAAAAACACAAATTAATCTAGTTAAAGAGTGAGCTATATCCTTCAGTAGTTGTGCATTAGGTAAGAAATGGCATGGAGCTGCATTGTGGAAAGAATTATCATATTGTATATGATCATCAATGAAGCGTGTTATACAAATATTGAGACAGTTGAATATTCAGGTAAACGACAAAGCCGTTTACACCTGATCGGAAAACAAGATAAAATCGCGCGCATTAGCCAAACACAGTACGCGCACCTCCACTGCTGCTCTTTTTCTCTGATTCTGATCCCATAATAGCCAGCTAACGAACAAGAAATCACATTTCGTAGTAGCGTTTTTGCGTTTTGCATTGGGGCGCAGCGTGTGTGTTGCACCCGTGGGCAAGATTTAATGAACGAGGGACAGCGATGGCGATGTGCTAATATAACGAACGAATTTCTAAAGTTTTCCTCTTCATTCACGAGCAAACAAAAACTGTTGTGTACACATATGAAACTGAGAGAAAACACATGGTATAATGGAAATGAAAACAAAATGACAAAACACGATCACACAAACTTAATGGTAAAAACAAACGACAACAAAGAGCGTGTTAAACTGCCTCTAGGGCGACCTGAAATTGTAAACATTTGATATACAACGCACGAGAAATAACATACAAAACCATGGTATAACAAAAACAAAAACAGAAGCATAGCATTTGAACACAAAGCAAACTCCATTGCAACAGTGGATATAGTAGTGGCAATTGAAAATCGATAACAAGCATATTTTTACCCAAAACCCAGAACACGTGCAAAGGTTTGTGTTAGTTACAATGAAAGGCAGGCGCAAGAGGAAGAGGAAAATCCCCAAATACACAAATGTTGAAGAAAAGTACATCATCAGCGGTGACCCTTTGTTTGCTTCCGTTGCCTTTTTACGGGTAAGTAAAATGAGCGATTTTTATATGTAAATTAAAATCTCGTCTTGTATCCGTTACGTGTACCGAACATAAAACAAAACCTCCACCATTTTCAAATTCAACCAATGTCGACTTTGACAGCTCCGCAATGTCGACTCGTGTCCACTGAACTGAAATTTTGGCGTCCTGTCATTTCGTATCACGGACACGACAGGGAGAAAAAAAACGTCGAAGAAAAACGCCTCCGTTTGGGGAAATAGAGGACTCGGAAATTTGTTTTGCAGTACTTTTGCATCGTGTTTACAGCAAGCCGCTTAAAGTGTGTCTGAATTTGCATCTCAAACGTTCCGCCCAGCGAGTGTGCTTGTCCACGGGGCCTTAGCATCAGTCGTCCCGTCGTCGTCGTCGTCATCATCATCATCCAACTTCACGCAGCGTCGGTGGGAATAGAAAGAAAAGGGCAGAAGCGGTACTACATCATCGTAAACAGCGTACGAAGCAGTCGCTGGAAAACCCATGGAAATGGTGTCGTTGGGGCCGAAAAAGGATGGCAATCCTAATGCGGAGTTTTTTACCGCACCGGAAACACTGCAGGGGTTTGAAACGGTGCGGCTGTGGTTGCAGAAACACTTCAAAAAGGTATGATTTTTTTTGTTCGTCGAGTGAGATGCTGCTCTTTGCGGTGAGCCATTTTGTGTGCTGCAGTTGGTGGGATAGTGTTTGATTTGAGTGCCTCTTTATTCGTGATTAATAAGATTGTGTGTGTGTGGATAATATACGGGTGGTAAACGGTAGTAGCTAACAAATGGCAATATGTGATGAAAATGAATATATATAATTGCATGCACGGAAAAAAGGGATATTGGAGTGTACACGGGTGGTGAGGGAAGAGAGGTAAAGAACACCGGGTTCATCGTGAGCTTGGGTAACAGAAACTGTCAAGGGGCATTTAACCCTTAGCATCATACGCAGCAAACCCTCAAAACCCCAGCGAAATGTGTGGTTTTATGAGATCAGTTATGTTATTGAATCGAATTAGCCTATTGTACTTTGTCTAAACCGGATTTTCATAACTCAATCGTATGAACATTATGTGTTTTTTTTTTTAATTTTCTCTCTAGTTTCTCGCACCCGATCCACCGACGAAGGAATCTTTGGCACATTTGATCATACAGTTCATACAGTATCAGGAAGCGAAACTTGGTAAAAACTCTCAAGATCCACCAACAACCCGATTGCCGGTAAGAAAAGCATAGTAATTTTCCCGTGCATTAGCAAAAAAAAAGTCTATGCTTCTCATCTTGAATTTCTTCATCAGATACGATGCTTCATGGATTTCAAGCCAGGCGGTGCTCTGTGCCATATTCTGTCCACCATGTACCGATACAAGGCAGAACAGCGCTGGCGAAAGTTCGACTTCACCGTCAACAAGAACCCGATGCGCAAAGATCCGATCGGGCAGATGGTGCTCGACATCGAGACGGCACTGATCGAAGCGGAATGCATGCGGCTCCCGATCGTATACATACGGCCGGAGGTGGATCGTGCCACGGCTAATAAAATCACGGACATCGTCACGAACCATCAGGGTGAGATAACTGCGGACGAGGAGGAAGCGACGCACATCATCTATCCCGTAATCGACCCGCTGCCGGAAGATTACGCCCGACCCACGTTCCGGCGGGACAAACACGTGATGATCCATTGGTACTATTTCCCGGAGTCGTACGATACCTGGGTGCCGAATTCATTCGATCTGCCAGACAACGTGCCGGAAAGCCCACCGTCGCCGGCAGAACGTTGGCGCGTGTCCGCCTCCTGGGTAATTGATCTGGACGAGTACAACGAGTGGATGTCGGAGGAAGACTACGAGGTGGACGAGGTGGGCCGCAAGAAGGTGCATCCGCATCGGCTCGGCGTGGAAGATCTAATGTCGAGTGTTGGCGGTGGTGGTGGCGGGTCGGAAGATAAGGTGAAGAAAACACCGAAGGTGGTCAACTCGAAGCGTAAACGATCGCCTTCGCCCGCTGCCGGTAAAGGTGGCAAACGGAAGAGCTACCGTTCGCCGGCCGCATCGGCGGCCGCATCTTCCTTCCAGAAGAAACCGCGCGCCGACGACGATGAATCGGAAGACCTCACGAAGGACATGGAAGACCCGACGCCCGAAACGAACATCACCGAGGTGAAGCCGAACGTGGGCAGTTCCGCGACGGGCCCGGCAACACCGCAACCGAAGCGCGATCCCGACATGTTGCCGATGAAGTACGCCACCGTCACGGATCTGGACGATGAGATGGAGCGTGGTGTAAATGTGTCCGGAGCGGGTGGCAGTGGTTCGGGCTCGGGTGGCGGCAGCGGAGGGTCGGGGGCCGGTGTCGGTGGAGACGACAGTCAGGCAGGCAAAACGAGTGACAGCAGCAACACGCAAGATTTCCCGGTCGGTGGGAAGGACGATCTGGAGGATAACGTGACGGAACAAACGCACCACATCATCGTTCCGTCGTACTCGGCCTGGTTCGATTACAACTCGATACACGTGGTGGAGAAGCGGGCGCTGCCGGAGTTCTTCAACGGCAAGAACAAATCGAAGACGCCGGAAATTTACATGGCCTACCGGAACTTCATGATCGACACGTACCGCTTGAACCCGACCGAGTACCTTACCAGCACGGCCTGTCGCCGCAATTTGGCCGGCGATGTGTGTGCGATCATGCGCGTCCACGCGTTTCTCGAGCAGTGGGGACTGATCAACTACCAGATCGATGCGGACTCGAGGCCTACGCCCATGGGACCACCGCCAACCTCCCACTTCCACGTGCTGAGCGACACACCGTCCGGGTTGCAACCGATCAATCCACCCAAGACGGCACAACCATCGGCCGCCAAGAATTTGCTGGATCTGGACAAAAAGAATGCCGGCCTGGGCGAGAAGAAGGATGAGCTTACCCCGGGCGCCGGTCCATTGGGTGCTACTCCGGGTGCAAATGGTGGCGCACCGGGCGCATTGATCGGTCCGGACGGCATCAAGGTAGAGCAGGGTACGATCCCGACGGCCGATCCGAACGGACAGTTCGGTTTGCGGTTGGACCAGTACGCGAAGAAACCGGCAGCAATGCGCAACAAGACGGCGGCCAGCATGACCCGTGAATGGACGGAACAAGAAACGTTGCTACTGCTGGAAGGGCTCGAAATGTACAAAGACGACTGGAACAAGGTGTGCGAGCATGTCGGATCCCGGACGCAGGACGAATGCATTCTGCACTTCCTGCGGCTCCCGATCGAGGACCCGTACCTGGAGGACGACAACACATTCCTCGGCCCATTGTCGTACCAACCGATTCCGTTCAGCAAGGCGGGCAATCCGATTATGTCGACCGTCGCATTTTTGGCGTCGGTGGTCGATCCGCGCATTGCTGCCAGCGCGGCCAAGGCAGCCATGGAAGAATTTGCCGCCATCAAGGTGATAAAGCTAGCGCCATCACCAGGAAAGACATTTGGTTGTACGGTTGCTTTCGATGTATTTTCAGGATGAAGTGCCGGCCTCGATGATGGACGCACATCTGAAGAACGTGGAGAAATCCAGCTTTGGTGGAAAGTTTGATCCAAATGCGGGGCTGACAAACAGTGGCATTGCGGGTACGGGCCCGGACAAGGACAAGGACGAGGAGTCGGAGAACAAATCGTCTTCGGCTGCTGCAGCTAGTGGCAGGGATGCGGCGACTCCTGCTGCTGCTGGTGCTGCGTCATCGGCCTCTTCCGCCGCCACGCCCAGTACCGATGTGGAGATGAAAGATGTTTCGAAGAAGGATGATGCCGGTAGGTTGCTAAGCCCTAGCTTATGAAGTGTTCGTGCGCACACGATTCAAATCATCGATGAGAAACCGTTGTTGACACCCTTGAGCTTGAATTTGTATCGTGTCTGCGTGTACCGTACCACTTGTTGTGGGTGCATTGGGCATTTGCTTACTTACTTACTTATCAGGCGCTACAACCGCTTCGCGGTCTTGGCCTGCTGCAACAATCCTCGATACCGCTCACGGTCTAGCGCCGTCGTCTGCCAATCCATTATCCCGGCCGTTCTGGCACACGCATCAACGCCATCACTCCATCTCAGTTTGGGCCTACCACGCCTCCTCTGTTCATGTGGACGGCCTAAAAGGACTTTACGGGCTGGGTCGTCCGGTGCCATTCTCATGACATGACCAGCCCACCGGAGCCTGGCGAGCCTAATTCGCTACACGATAGTTAGATCACCGTACAGCTCATAGAGCTCGTCATTGTCCCTCCACGGGGCCAAAAATCTTTCTGATCATCTTCCTCTCGAACACGGCTAAGAGGGTTTCGTCAGTTTTGGACAAAGTCCATGTCTCAGAGGCGTATGTGAGTACTGGGACTATAAAGGTTTTGCAAAGTCCCAGCATCGTCTGTCGCGACAGGTATTTTGAGTGGAGAAGTTTCCTCAGGCTGTAGTATGACCGGTTGGCAGCCAGCACCCTTGCGCGCAATTCAACGTCTATGTTGTTGTCGGTGCTGACTTTTGACCTCAGATAGACGAAGTTTAGGACGACTTCGAAGGTGCGATCACCTATCTGTACATCACCCCTGCGTAAATCAGTGTTTGTTAGCAGGGCCGCTGGTGGTGCCACCATCATTTTGGGTTTTTAACTCGTTGATCTTCAACCCGAGGTTCAGTGCCGCATGCTCGATCCTTTGGTAAGCTTCTGCTACATAGGAGAGCCTCAAACCAATGATGTCTATGTCATCAGCGTATGCCAAGATCTGGAGTGACTTGTAGAAGATGGTCCCCGAAGTTTCCACCTCCGAGTCTCGAATGGACCCCTCTCTAGCGCCAGTCCAAGCCCGTCTCCCTGGCGCAAAGGGCCCTGGTGGTAGCAAAGGGCCCTGAGAGTTTTCCATCCACCTTCACCTGGCATGTGATGTTGGTCATTGTCAGACGTACAAGACTGGTAAGCTTGGCTGGGATTCCAAATGAGCTCGTTGCGTCGTATAGTTTTACCCTGGCTATGCTATCGTATGCGGCTTTAAAATCAATGAAGAGATGGTAGGAGTGTAGCTGCTGTTCCGCCATCTTCTCCAAGATTTGCCGCATGGTGAATATCTGGTCAGTGGTTGATTTTCCGTTTCGGAATCCTCTTTGATAGTTTCCAACTATCTCTTCAACGAATGGGACAAGTCTGTCTTGCATTATTAGGGAGAGAATCTTGTAGGCGGTATTCAACACCGTAATACCCCTGTAGTTGCTGCACTCTAGCCTATCTCCCTTCTTGTATATGGGGTAGATGATGCCCCTTCCGAACATGTGGTGGTGGTCGTGGCAGCTGTAATAGATGACGTAGCAGTTGCTGCCACGCCTGTTATGCGCACCATTCCCTAGCCATCGAATCTCTTGTAATGCTACAAGGTCCATGTTCAGTGTGGCTAGGGCGTCATCGAGTTGCTTCAAGGCTCCGGCTCTGTAGAGAGTGCGTACGTTCCATGAGCCCATATTAATCGTAGTCCGGGGGCGGTGCGGGGGTCTAAAATCGTTGAGTCCGGGTCTCGAAGAATTGTTGTAACTTTCCGTAGTCAGTCAGTGGCAATTTGGTTTTTCGTCTGGTAACCCGCCCGACGTTCAGACAGTCCGGTTACCCAGTCTGTCCACCCCCCTCCTGTTCGGCCGTGCTCCACCATCCGCCCAAGGGGTTGGGACTGGCCCGTTTTCCCAAGCTTGGATACACGGTGGAACAGGTTACCACTCTGCACGACGGGGACGTGACGGAATAGGAGTTGAGTAGGAGAGCCTATGTAACCCTTTACAAGGTCTCGGATCCTACCCCATTAGCAGAGCAATGGGGCATTTGCTTACGTTTCATCCACTTTCGCTATTCTCTCATGCATGCTCTTTGATTTTTATGTCTTTTCTATGTTTCACTTTTGGTTCGTTGCGTTTAAAACAAACAAAAAAAAACAATACTGAACTGATTAGATAAAGAAAAACCTTCCGAAGAGACAGCCACTAAATCGCCCGATTCCGATGTCACAGCGACGGCTGACAAAGCAACCGGAGGAACCGCAGCGGACGGCACAACTGCCTCGACGGATAAGGACAAGGATGGGAAGGATGGGGCTGCTGCTGCCGTCGGCCCATCCACGACAACCGCCACGAGCACGCCCGAGAGTGGTTCGACCACAGCAGTGTCTACCGTTGCGAAAGAGAACGGTTCCACCGATCCGAAGCTGTTCAACGAAGGAAACTTGCAAGCGGCCGCTGCGGCTGCACTGGCCGCGGCTGCCGTCAAAGCGAAACATTTGGCCGCCGTCGAGGAGCGCAAGATCAAGAGCCTGGTGGCGCTGCTGGTCGAGACGCAGATGAAGAAGCTGGAAATCAAGCTGCGCCACTTCGAGGAGCTCGAAACGACGATGGAACGGGAGCGGGAAGGTCTCGAGTACCAGCGGCAGCAGCTTATCCAGGAACGGCAGCAATTCCATCTGGAGCAGCTGAAAGCGGCCGAATTCCGGGCCCGCCAACAAGCCCATCAACGGTTTCAGCTGGAACAAGGCCAATGGCAGCAGCAGCAGCAGCAGGCCCAAGCGCAGGCACAAGCACAAGCTCAGGCGCAACAACAGCAGCAGCAGCAGCAGCAGCAACAGCAACAACATGGCCCAGCAGGCACAGGTGGACAGCTGTCGGGAGCGGGAGCAGCACCTCCACCACCACACGCGTCGCAGCAACCGGCAGGAGCACCGGGAGCGACGGCATTGCCCGGGGGGGCCCAACATCATCTCACCGCCAATCCGGGAGCTAGTGAGTCCGATATTCAGACCCATGCGCACAGTGAAACACCACACCGGAAAAGCAACGCCCACTAACACGAACGTAAATCGTTCGTTTTCTTCTTCTTTGTTTCTCTTTCTTCCGCCATAGACACTCCAAAGCCGCCATCTATCGTTGGTGGCCCGGGGATGGTGGTGCCGGGAGCGCCTGGAGCAGTTCATGCACCGAACCATCCGGCACCGCCCGCAGCAGCATCGACACTGCCGGCGACAGCATCCTTACCATCGGTCAACCAAGGTTCGGTTCACGTACCGTCGGGCACGCCCACGGCAGCAGCGCCGCCGCCGCCAGCCTGCTCCAACGGTATCCCTCCTATTACCTCCACGCCCAGCTCCACCCAACCGCCCTCTACGAATCCTACCGACGGTATTACGCCAAGTAGCATCATGCCAATGGCGCTGGGAGCAGCGGCAGTTCCGCCGCCCGCTTCACCGGCCACGGGCGGCCCACACACCGACCCGACCACAGTGCCGGGCTCTACCGCGATCGCTCCCGGAACCGCCGGTGTCCCGATGGTGCCGCCCCCCTCTGGCGGACCACAGCAACCGTCGGAACACAGCTCGACCGATCCGCCGACAGCGGGGGGAGACGGTACGGGCGCGGCAACGGCAGTCACAAACCATCCGTCGCCATCCTCCGAGTCCCTCAGCGAGACGGGGGGACAGGTGAGCACGGCGCCACCGGAAACGGCATCGACCGCAGCAGCAGCAAGTGAGCAACAGTCGGAGCAATCGGGAGCGGCCGGCGAAGTGTCGTCGGCTGCCATCGCTCCCTCATCATAACTCCGTCGGGACAACCACCTCCGGAAGCGGCGGCAGAAGCAACAACCTGAGGCAAACCGGCTGGCGATGAATCGTAGCATGCTGCGGCAAGGTAGAGCACGGCGTCGCGGCAGCTAAGGAGGCCGTTGAGCGATCGAGATGGACTGTGTGTGTGTGTGTGTACAGAGTTACAGAAACGATGAATCTTGCTGGTGAAAAAATCACTCAAACAGAACAGAAAGTAAAATAAGCAGCAGGAAGAACCCCATCCCTTGTGTGTGCTCTTCTCCCTTCCCTTCCCACCACCCATTTTCATTCTATATTCATTGACTGGTCGTTCGCATCTCTCCTTCATAATCCTTATATATGTATACATGTGTGCATGTGTTAGCTATTTCGTGCGTGTAATATTGTAATTATCGTGAAGCTCCAAAGCTCCAAAAAAGAGGCACACTCTTTGCAAAAAACAGAACCCCCATGGGAATCTAATTCGCCGTACAGCTATCACAAACTAACACTTTTTTAATTCTTGCTGGTCACCAGTGGCTTTTAACGAAACGGACACTTACTTTTGACAATGTCGCCGTTGTTAGATTTCATGTTCGGGCTCTGTCGGTGGGAGCTTTCAAGTGTATGTTCTATTCCGTGATAACACACATACACGCACGTTTATAGAACGTTTTAAATGACGCGCATAGTAACGGGGGTGGCACACACACACATTTTTGGGGATGTGAAACATAAAGTGTTATATACAATGCCCCCCCCCGCACGTCGTACACTTACTACTACTACTACTACTATTATGGATTAGGAGCATTTAAGATTAACTATAAAGATAAGCAAGGAAATAAACTTAATTCCCCTACTACAACTAGTACCACCACACAATCAATGTGTATTGCGGTTCTTTTCTTTTTTTTTGTTATCATCCGACACTTTAAAGTGCTCTTCTACCTTTACTAGCTTCTTACAAAACAAACGATCGAACTAGAGATGAGAATAATCACTCTTTTTGCAGAGTTGAATCAGAGTGAGTGAGTGATTACAAGGATTTGAATCTTTGACTCACTCTTTAAAGAATCATGAAAAAAAATACTCTAAACTTATTCTTAAATTACTTTCTACGTTTCAAATCACTCTCACTCTCTGCGCCGATTAGTAACTCCTTTTGGCATCAAACTCACTCCTTTTGGCATCAAACTCACTCCTTTTGGTTTCAAACTCACTCCTTTTGGCTTCAAACTCACTCCTTTTGGCATCAAACTCACTCTCACTCGCTGCGCCGACTAGTGCCTCACTCCTTTTGGCATCAAACTCACTCTCACTGGCTGCGCAGACTAGTGCCTCACTCCTTTTGGTATCAAACTCACTCTCACTGGCTGCGCAGACTAGTGCCTCACTCCTTTTGGCTTCAAACTCACTCTCACTCGCTTCTAACTAGTGACCAACTAAATTTGGCTTCAAACTCACTCAATAAGAGTGATGAAGTCTTGGTCAACAGTTGCTGCATCGAGTGAGAGTGAGTTTGATGCCAAAAGGAGTGAGTAACTAGTCGGCGCAGCGAGTGAGAATGAGTTTGAAGCCAAAAGGAGTGAGTTTGAAGCCAAATGGAGTCACTAGTCAGCGCAAAGATTGAGAGTCATAAAAAATCTTTATGCTGAGTTGAAACTATAAACTCCTTTGCAAGATTAAACTCACTCACTCACTCTTACTCATTGTGCACATCTCTAGATCGAACGTTCAATAATAGAATGAGCTCACTGCGCTTCACCATGTCTCGCAAACGGCGGCAACTACTCCACCAGCGTTTCACATGCATATCGAACCCAGCGAATTGGATGACACCTTCCGGAGCAATGTTGAAATAATGTTGGCGAACGTTGATGATACCGATATCAGCCGGTGGTATAGAATCAAAGAGTCGCGTCCAAGTGATTGGATTTTGGATATTGTTTTCGACCATCGGCACAAACCAAGAAGGACCGCAACCGCAAGTTGTGTTACTCCACAACCGGGGTTAAGTAAAGTGATAGGCGCTTCACTATTGTTTACACATAGTATATTAATTTTTATTGTTTTCACAGTCCCACAAGTTAGTACTTTTTAATAGCTATAATAAGCCAAGTTACATTTTCCCCTTAATTGTTTGCTTGTTCGCTTATGGATCCTTCTACCTACTGCTTCCGCAAACCTGAATGTGCACATCGCAGAAGTAATGAAATTTCAGTTCTTTTATAAAGAAAAGAAGGAAGAAAACGGACGACACGTTCTTAAAGTCATTTATCTATACAACGACGCAAACAAACGACGAATTAAAATTTGGTTTCCTATCATATCTCCTGATAGCGTTTCTGCAGACTACAAGCCCCCCTTTCGAAACAAAAATCGCCACAGGAAGGAATAGTATTTTGCAATGTTGGATTAGCAAACAAAAAGACTTTTCACAAAATCTCGATAAAACATAATAATATTTTGATTATTTATATAGAATTGCGTTAGGAAGACGCATCATGGCGAATGC